>CANUEP010231569.1:0-18249 GCA_947857235.1 Jatropha podagrica
CCCGAATTGTGCATAGTATTTAATACTATGGATGAATTTGAGATTATTAACTCTGATAAATTTATGAATATTGTCATAATATGGGCTTACTATTCCATCAGTCTATTGATATTGGAGATGAATTTGGATAGTTTAGGCTTACTACGGGCCTTGGGGGCCTTAAGCTTACCTAGGTCCTAGTGCCGGTCCGGCCCACGGTTTTGGGTCGTGACACCTGTTTAGTAAGTTACCATATCCAAATGACATGCAAAGAAATCTTCTCCATCTATATAGAAATTTTGAATTATGTATTATAGTAAAAGCCTTATTGTAATATTATTTTTTATATACTTTATTCTCTTTTTATATAATGAATCGGTCTGTTCAATCCAATCTTTATATTTAATCCATCAATCCCAAATTTATAAATACAGAGTTTTAAAAGCTTGATTTATATTCAAAAAAAAAATCAAGTTATCTCTCAATCCAACTATATTTATATCCAGCTATAATGAAAATTAATAATAATATTTTCTTTACTGGTAGATAAAAGACAAGAAATGAAAAATGATTTGAATTAACATTAGTAATCATTTTAGCTATAATAATAATATTACTTATCCAGTGCATTAAAAAAAATATATACACAAACTCTTCGAACCCAAAAAATGATCCAAAACACCATATTTCTTCAAATAAAACATATTTATGATATAAAAGAAAAAAACATCAAGAAAATTAAAAATGCTTAATTAGAAGATCATCTATTTATTATAAGAAAAATATAAATCTCTTAGTAAATTAAAGTAACAGTTGTTATAAATTAATTAAATCACAAATAATAAATTTTTATTAAGAATAAAAAATATTTTTAAAAACTCAACATGTAACAATAAATAATTTATATTAAAAGAATTACCAATTTGAATTTCAAAAATAGTTATGAAAATACTATAATTTAATTAAATTTGATTTTAATGGAAAAAAAAAAAATCAAGTCAATGAGTGAAATTTACAAACCAAATCATTCTAAGACAATAATATCACTTAATCATGATAATCCTTTTTAAAGAAATGCAATTTATTTTTTATTTTTTTAACTACATATATCCCGAGTCCGAACTCAATATAGGAAAAAATATTTTCAGCAAATATTTTCTCTCAATAAGAATTGAATCATCAACTTTATCTAAAGAAGAATAGTATCAAATTACTCATCCAAATACTCATTAGTATGGAATGTATATTTTCGAATTGTCTATGACTATATCGAAAATTTCATTATTTACATGCTATTCCTAAATTCATGTATAGTATAGATATCATCAACCAACGATTAGTCGCTTTAGACATAGGTGTAGTAGCATGGGAAATCGACATGCAGTTTATTACTGGAAGGAAAAGTTTCCCTATACAAAATTTCTTCTGTGTGCAGTATATTCCCACTGCTACTGGGACAAGCCCATTCTGTTCATCATGCATTCCATATTTTGACATAATTCCTAAATTCTAATTAAACGAACAAACACAAATTCATCGGATAGAAATTATAAATTATAGAAATTTTGACGAGTAAAGTCGAACTTAAAACCTAATATAAGTCTGAATTAAGTCAGATTCTGATTTCCAAAACTTAATTTAATGATTCCTCAATTTTCAGTTCCATCTAATACAAAGTACGAACCGAAATTTGTATGAATAAAAATCAAAACCAACTGATTCTTAAGAGTCGTACGAAACTGAACAAACAAAACAATAATCTTTCAAAAACCCCTCAACAATAAACCCTATTTCAAATTTAGTCGTGATTGACCTGCATACTTTACAGTGCAGGGTGCGTGATAAACTCCCACTAATTCCTTTATTGTTTTACTTCTCCAGCTTTTCACGTTTATTGTCTTTCTTTTGATTTCAGTACTTCTCTTTGTTCGTACTGGCTGAACTGTACGGATGGAGAGTCTTTACAATAGAAAAAGTTAATTTTATCAGTCTCCTACTCGTCTCACCGTTGATTATATAAGAAAAATTTCATCTTTCAAGCTCAAAAATGGAAGACCTTACTCCTCTCAAGAGAAGCTACAGTGATATGAGTAATGGCTCGCAGGAAGATCTTAATTTGGGTTCGGATGTTTGTGACAGTCAAGATAATGCTAGTCAAGGACCAGCTTCTACTGTTAATCCTACTGATTTTCACCCCAGAAGGTTTTCAATTTCAATGGGTTTTGTGATTATATTTGCTTGGTTTTGGTTTTTGTGGCTGCATCTCTTATTTGTTTATTTATTTATTTTCATTTGTGTTATGATGTGTGCAGTTACCAATTGAAGGTTTTTGAAGTGGCTATGAAGAGGAACACTATAGCAGTGTTGGAGACGGGTGCTGGAAAGACAATGATAGCAGTAATGTTAATTAAAGAAATTGGCCAATCTATCAAGTCTGGTGTTTATAAAAAAAAGATAATTTTTTTAGCTCCTACCGTCCATCTTGTTAATCAGGCATGTTTGACTTTTTTAATTTCTCTGTATATAGTATGGCAATGGGTGCTTATTAGATGGTTTTTGCTTCTGTTGCTCCCATTATTTATTTATTTTTTGTTTGAATGAAAGAATAAAAAGATATGCTTTGTTGGTATCTGCAGTTGTTTCCCTTACCTTGTTGTCCGTGTACAATATGTGCCCAGTTTAGTTGCCCGCATGCTAAAAAGTTGTGGATTTTCTTCTTGCAGCAGTATGAGGTTATTAAAATGCATACAAATTTTGATGTGGGAGAGTACTATGGAGCTAAAGGGGTTGATGAGTGGACTCAGAAGTTCTGGGGAAAGGAGATTGATGAGCATGATGTAGGTTTGCTTTTAACATCTGAAATACGCTGTGACATCTGCTGGTTATCTCTGTCTAAACTTTAAATATGGTCTTCTAACGATTTAGCTTTGAGCTACCTCTGTCAATGGGTTTGTCCTTGCATGTCTTGCACAATTATTTTGACCAGTTTTTTTCCATATGCATAAATTCTTGAGACTCTTAGTCATTCTCGTGAATCTCATTCAGAATGCATATGCCAGTATGTTGATGCTAGAATTATTTGATTGAATTTTCCTTCAGAACCCAAGCAACCCTGTTTACTCTTCCTGAGTAGGCTTCATTTGATTTTTCTGTCTGTCTTGCCTTTTTTTGGGCAATGATTGAGTTACTGCATTGCTATGTGGAGAGAGATAAAATTGCAACATTTGTAATTAAAATTTGGTCCATTTTGAATTTCACAGTCAAGCTTATTGCTAATGAAAATTACAACAAGGAGCAAAATTAGTAGAATGGTTTTTAAGAACTTATGATCACATTCAAAAGTCCAATATATCCAATACCATTAACTAATGGCAATGTCAAGTTATGTTAATGTATGCCTTCTTTTTTATTCCATAGGTATTGATTATGACTCCTCAGATCCTTTTGGATTCCTTAAGAAAGGCATTCTTGAATCCAGAAATGATATGTTTGCTTATAATTGATGAGTGTCATCGTGCCACGGGTAATCACCCTTATACAAAAATAATGAAGGTTAGCATCTCATTCTCATGAGTCGCATTATTAACTTTGTTTCATGTATCTCATCTTTTCATGCAATAGATTTCCTTTGTGTTGTATAATTTGATTTCATTTTAGAAAATGACATTAAATTGATTGGTTAAGGAATTCTATCACAAATTGAATGACAAGCCAAAGATTTTTGGAATGACGGCATCTCCTGTTGTTAGAAAAGGTATGGCTTTCTTTGGGGGCATGTTTTGTTTGGTTTGATTGAATTGTCTGAAAAGCATAAAAATTACTTAGTAGTTTGTGTGTGAAAAGGTATTCTTTGTCTTGGAGACAGTCGGTGATCATCTTGCATCTCATATCTCTCTGCTGCTGGCTGGTTTTAGTTGATCATACTTTAGATATGGCATTTCCTCTGGAAAAAATGTTGTTTAAGAGAAATACTTTGGTTTAGGTTCCTATAATTTGAATTAATTCGTTTGGGTACTTGCCCTAAACTGCATAACTTAACTTGTCCTGACTGATTAAAAAAAAACATATCCATGACAAAGAATTCTTTATATAATTATTGGCAGCTTATCATTATTTGCAAACTTGCTTCATCCTCTCATTACCAAACTGTCTTTGAGATATTGGGTCATTATCATGTTTGTGGTCTCTGAAGTTACTCCTATCATGTCAACTGTTACTTGCTAGGTGTCTCTTCTGCTATGGATTGTGAGGATCAAATATCAGAGCTTGAAAGCATATTGGATTCTCAGGTATCTTTTGATTTTAGATCGTGATTGCCTGCAATTATCATGCGATTTGGGTTATTATGCAGCCATATCTTTCTGGCGTTTCCTTCAGATTTATACTATTGAAGACAGGACAGAAATGGATCTCCACATTCCCTCTGCAAGAGAAATTTGTAGATTTTATGACAAAGTCCAGCTTTATGGTTCAGATTTGAGATCAAAGATTGAAGCTTTATGGACGAAGGTATTCCCGTATCACATAAACCTACATATGTAGGTGGAGATTTCATCTACACAAGTTGCAGATTTTAGATTGTGATATGCATTTTTATCTATTCAACGCTGAGATATTTTATTTGTATGGGTAGTTTGATGCTTTAATGCTCAGTTTCCAAGGGTCAGCACAAAACTGTTACAAAGATGTGGATGATAAACTTAAAACATTGAGACAACGGCTTTCCAATGACTACACAAAAATTTTGAATTGCCTTGAAGATCTGGGCCTTATATGTGCATATGAGGTATGATTCTTGTTAGACTAAATTTTATTCTGAGAGGAGAGGATTGACGTTTAGCAAGAAAGCAATATGATCTCCAGTCAACTACGGTACATTCTTAATTATGAGTTTCATGATTGCTATTAGGATTTCCTTTTCTTCCTTTCAAAAACTCGAGAGCAATATTTGTTTCACACATATAACAATTTACTTCCAGGTGAAACATTCATATAGACATAAGTTCTTCTAGGGCTTCAAGAATATTTAGTTTATTGCTGTCTTCTTTTCTGGTTGTAGGCACTTCATGATTGTCTCTATAATTTATTACTTTTGACACTTATCCTTTTAGGCTGTCAAAGTTTGTTTACAAAATGCCCCCAGTTCCACCGAAGAATGTGAGATTTATAGAGAAATTTCTCTGAAGTGCAAATGTTTCCTCGAGGAAGTGTTGAGCATAATTAGCGAGTCTTTGCCATATGGTATGCTAACTCTTGGGCTTGTCTTTGTCTTGTTTATTATTTAAAAAAAGAAAAATAAAGGAACAGTATTCACTTGCTGCTTATGTTATTTTTGCTGCAATCAATTTGAGATTTCTTTCCTTTGTTTATCCTGTATTTTATGGATGTTGACATTTGTTCATGTAGCGTGCTTCCTCTTTACATGGCATTAATTATTATCTTGATACTGATAGCTTCTGCCGCAGTTCAGTTAATTCTCTTCTTAACCTGCACAATATTCAGGTTATCATAATACTAATTGTCATTGCAATTGTCATCATCAACATTTCCTTTTCATTTCTCTAATTTTTAAGTAAGCACTCGGAGATTTGTAACTTATCAAATCCTTGCAATGCTTCAAAGTTCATTATTTTTGTTCTTTTCTAACTATTGTTACTTAATGGCAGATCCTATAATGGGACATGTTTTCTGCCATCTGCTTGTGCAGTATTTGCTTTTTGAGGAGGCTATCTATGAATCCTAGTTTTTACTCTGCAATGGTTGATTTGTATGGGGGTGAATTAAAGTATCTTATCGACTTGGAACTATCTGACGTCCTTTGGATTCTTGGTTATAAATGTTTGAAAATTTTCAGAGAACATTAGTGATCATGTTAAAAGGAAATAGCAGCCCTCTTTCTTCACTTCTCTTCTCTTCCCTTCCTCTGCTTCCTTGTGTCTTATTTCCACCAATTTCCATTACAATTATTATATCAACGAATCTCATATTTCCGCCACTCCAATGAATTCCTACTTATGGATAAGCGCATAATTCATAATGCCCATAGAGATACAACTCAAAGCTGATTCTTTGAGCTAAAAGTAATTGTGAGTGGAAGTAGTTTGTTTAACAGAAATGTTTGTTTTGCTGTGAATCATTTTCTTGCATTTTTGATTTCTTGATGAATCCATCAGTCATAGTTTCATGTTTGAATTGGTTTAAACAAGCTGCCATTTTTTGGTCTTAGCTTTGACTTTGAGTATGATTCTTTTTGCTAATAATGTTCCTTCTCATTGGCCAGGTGATGATACTTTTTTCGATATGGGATTTGACTACTTAAAGGCAGTAAGTTTGGGCTACATATCACCAAAGTTATATGAACTTCTTCAAGTTTTCCTATCATTTGGGTAATGGAGATTTTAGTTCTCAGTTTGTTTAAGCATCATTGGTTGCTATAACATTTTACTTACATTTTCCTTTACGCAGAGGAGGTAGGAAAATATTATGCCTCATTTTTGTTGATAGAATTCTCACTGCTAAAGTAATTGAAAGATTTGCGAAGAAAGTTACAGCACTAGCACATTTTACAGTTTCATATGTTACTGGAACTAATGCCTCGGTCGATGCTTTGACACCTAAAATGCAAAAGGAAACCTTGGACTCATTTCGGTTTGGGAAGGTATCTGATCTTCTGCATCCTGAATTACCTCATAAGAAGTTATGTTGTTTGAAAACATAATAACCGATGGATATACACATATTTACAGGTAAATCTATTATTTTCCACTGATGTGTTGAGGGAGGGAATTCATGTGCCAAACTGCTCCTTTGTTATATGTTTTGATTTGCCCAAGACAGTTTGCTGTTATGTCCAATCTCGAGGAAGAGCTCGACAAGATGATTCCCAATATATCATCATGCTTGAGAGGTGTTGGCCTGTCCATTCTCACATACTTCATGGGTCTTTATGTGTTTGTATGTCGTCATATGTTGATTCTGTATTTATGCTGTAACATTTATGCCAGATGTCCTTATCAAGTCATTGAAGTTTTTTGTGTTCTGTTAATATCTTATTGCTGTCTTTTTTATTGTATCACTGATGACTAATCTAATTGCATATGTATGCATATCTATAGGGGAAATGTGAAACAAAGGAATCAACTATTTGATTTCATCAGAAGTGAATGGTTAGTAACTAATACGGCTATGAATAGAGATCCTGATGTGTGGACTCTTAAAGCATGTACGGCTGAGGAAGCTGAGGCATATATTGTGGAAGGTACTGGAGCTTCAGTTACTGTGGACTCTAGTGTTAGCCTCATACATCGATACTGTGGAAAGCTCCCTGGAGATAAGTATGTAAATGTTCTGTAGACAACAACAATGTTACTGTGCTTTGTTTTCCTAGTAGATATTTGTAGAAGCAACCTATTTGGCATTTAATCCTTGCTGGCTACATCGTTACTTAGGTACTACACACCAATGCCGATTTTTGAGTTCGAATTTTCTGAAAAGTCATGCCAGTGTTACCTAAAGTTACCTGCCAGTGCAGCTTTTCAGACAATAGTTGGTCCAAAATGTAGGAGTCAACAATTAGCAAAGAAGCTTGTATGCTTGGAGGCTTGTAAGATGCTGCATCAAATGGGATCCTTGGACGACCATCTCCTACCATTGGTGGACGAGCCTACTGAAGATGATCATATAATGGCAAGCAAAGAAACATCAGCAGGTCCTGGTACGCATGTACTTCAACCTTCTATTAATATAAAGTTCATAACAGATGTTCTATATATTACAATATCTTATCACTAGTAGTTCATTTTTCTTTTTTCAGTTAATTAAAGAATTGGTCCTGGGAACATTTCACCTTCACAGTCGCAGAGCACATTCGATGGCAATATATAGAATTAATAGTAACAATATATAAACAAAGTTTATTGTATTTGAATATTGACATCATATTCACCAATCTCAAGCAATAGTGAAATGATCTATAAAAAAAAGCTTCGATTTGGCATAATGATTCTCTTGGCAAGGAATAATAATGAAAGCGAGTGGCTTATAAACATGATTGTCATTCACTTAGCAAACACTTGATTGGGATACTATTAATAAGTTATGCATAAGTTCTTTGAATTATCTGATCTCTCTTCTAAAAGCTTTAGTTGTGTTTTACTTTTACCTTTATTGTCATCTTATTTGTTTCAACTCATTTCAATGTTTCTGTTTATGTCCCCCTCTTTATTCGTCTGATCCCCAACATAAGAAATGATACACTAACAACTGTAGGAACTACAAAAAGGAAGGAATTGCATGGAGGAACCAGTATTCATGCATTATCTGGAAGCTGGGTGGAGAAGCTTGATAGAGTCACATTTCATGCATACAAGTTTGACTTCTCCTGTAGTATTGCCACTGAGATTTATTCTGGATTTGTTCTTCTCCTTGAGTCGAAACTTGACGATGATGTTGGAAACATTGAGTTGGACCTGTATTTGCTCAGGAAGATGGTTAGAGCTTCTGTTGCTTCTTGTGGACAAATACATTTAGATGCTGAACAGGTAAAATACGCTTTTAATTGAATTTTTACCTTTTATTTTAGGGAGTTATTTGCTTAATGCCGTGCTCTTCTCTTTTTATTTCAGATGACAAAAGCAAAACGCTTTCATGAATTATTTTTCAATGCATTATTTGGGAAATTGTTTGCTGTGTCCAAATCATCCGAAACACCGAGAGAGTTTTTGCTTCAAAAGGAAACAAGTATGCTTTGGATCCCATCAAACATGTATTTGCTGCTACCACTCGAAAAACTCAGTGCTTCAAGTGATGAATCTTGGAAAATAAATTGGAAGGGGGTTAATGCTTGCACTTATGCTGTAGAAGTTTTGAAGAACTCACTTTTGGGTGCTAAGCACTGTAATGATGCCAGGGGAAGTTCATCACTTTCTGGGGTTGGCTCATTTGTTACAGAGTGCATAAATAAAATCCACTTGGCTGATACTTTGGTTGATGCAGATAAACTGAAAGATATGGTGGTATTGGCAATTCACACTGGAAAAATATACTCTGTTGTTAAAGTGGTGATTGACACATCTGCTGAGAGTCCTTTTGAGAAAAATGCTAAGGGTAAGCCAGCAAAGTATTCTTCCTTTGCCGAGTACTTCAACCGAAAGTAAGTGTGCTCCCATATGATGTTTTGTCTTCATCCTCCTGGTTATTGTTTATGATCTCCCTTGATGAACACTGTCTGTTTCAGGTACGGGATTGTGCTGAAGTATCCAGGACAGCCTTTGCTGCTGTTAAAGCAAAGCCATAAGCCCCACAATCTGCTTCTTAATCCTGATGATGAAGGTATGTTTATTTGCACGTTTGTGCATTGTCATAAAATGGAATTATCTTGTATTTTGAGCTGCTGAGTCCTGTCCATGGGAGTGTTGACGGGGGACAGTAGTACATTTCAGATTGTCTAGTTGGAGAAGCTGGGGGAAGTTGGACTTTTTAAATACACTTGTCAAATTAGATTTGGCAATATCATTCCTTTTCTGTTTATCTGATTTCTAATATGTTCTTAAGTAGGCGCCTCAAAAGATGGCCTGGATGTTGAAAAACAACGACAATATGCTCATATGCCACCAGAGCTTTTAGTTAGTGTTGATATTCCAGTCCAGACTCTAAAATCATTTTACTTACTTCCATCTATGATGAACCGTCTAGAGTCTCTGATGTTAGCCAGTCAACTCAGACAAGAAATTGGCTGCCATTCTCCCGACTTCCATATCCAAAGCTCCCTGGTTTGTCTGATAAATCAGTTAAATTGCCTGCTTGATTTTGCTGCATTTTCATGAATCATTCACTTTGTGGTTAATCTGGTCTGATTTTTTATTATGTAGATGCTGGAAGCAATAACATCTCTTAGATGTAATGAAGCATTTTCCATGGAACGTTTGGAATTGCTTGGGGATTCTGTTTTAAAGTATGCTGTAAGTTTTAACCTCTTTTTAAGGCATCCCACAAAACATGAGGGCCAATTGACTGCTCAGCGCAAAAAGATCATTTGTAATGCGGCCCTGCATAAATTTGGAACAAGTCGCAAATTGCAGGTATTTGGCATTTTATCTGATACCCATGGCCAGGTGTTGCTAATGACGTTACACTGGTCCCCTAAAAGTTTGCAAATCATTATGTTTATTTGGTTATTTGCATGCCCTTCTGTTTATTTTGTTTTTGCAGAATTTTGTTATTTGGCTATTTTGTCTTTTTATCCTCATAATTGTGGAATTTAAGTATTCTCCATTCTACTAGCTATTTGATATGATACTGGTTTCTAACATTTAAGCATTTTCTCTTTGGTAGTATGATACTATATATATAGATTTCACTTGATCTGTAGGTGGAAGTAACTTTACCATGGTTGTAACAAGTTTGAATATATTAGTTTCATGTCAAAAGTAACGTGACTGTGATACTAAGTTATATTTAACATGTGAATACATCTATTATAGAAAATAATTAAAATTTTATTAAAGATTGATTCTTGGTGTTTTTACAATTAATTCATTCGTATATAAGATGTAATAAAAATTTTCTTACATGTGTTATATAAGTTTTTATCTGTAATCTGCTATGTTATTATTCTTTATTAAATGACAAGGTCATTTTATTAAATCTGTGGAATTCGAAATACTCAACTAAGTAGCAAATCTTCCCATAATGCAAATCATCCAATAAATGATTAATCTATATAATTTGAATTCTTTAATTATGGTCTTTTTGTGCGCATAAGCCAAACAAAAGGAAAAAAAAAAAAAAAGAAAAAACAAATTCAATGGGGAATGGCACACTAAATTTCTTCTCAACTGGGTCTCTTGACATGTCGCAGAAAATTCAAGGCAGGACATACTACTACTAGAAATTGAATTATTTAGCAGTAACGGAATAAAGACCCTCAGTCTATCCTCCATAAAAATTAACCAAGGAGATGAAAAGTATCAAACATTTTGGACTTAGAAAAAAAGAACAGAAATTAAAATTCAATAGTCCTTTTTCTATTTTTTCGAAAGTTTTACCATCATTTATGCTTCTATTTATATTGTGGATGTTTATTGTCTCGTGTAAGGAATTGATTCATACTGATGTACCACGAACTCACTTCCTTGATTTTTAAAATTTTGAATATGTATGAATTAATTAAACACTTTTCGCTTCTCTTGAAGGAATATATAAGAGACAGTGAATTCAATCCTCGTTCTTGGGTTGCTCCGGGACAAAGACCTATTTATTACATTCCTTGTGAATGTGGAGTTGATACTTTAGAAGTCCCTTTAGATGCCAAGTTTCAAACTGAAGACAAAGTTTTTATTGGAAAATGCTGTTCTGTAGGCCATCGATGGATGTGTTCCAAAACCATATCTGATTGTGTTGAAGCAATCATAGGAGCATACTATGTTACTGGCGGACTGATGTCTGCAATTCATGTAATGAAGTGGCTTGGCATGGGTGTTGACTTTGATCTGTCGCTTGTAGACGGAGCCATTAAAAATGCTTCTCTACGATCTTATATCCCAAAAGAACAAGAGGTGGAAAACCTAGAGTCAAAACTTGGTTATACATTTTTCTTCAAGTTTCTATTACAAGAGGCCATTACACATGCAACCATGCAAGAACAGGGAATTGGCTACTGTTATCAGGTATTGAATTATATAGACTGTCATATTTTAACTTTTTGCCTAAAAAGGACATTGTGCCGTATCGATCCTAGGTCATGAACCAAATAACTTGGAAGAAAAACAACTTGTGTGCATTTTGATACCGGTATTTGATATATGATATTTGAAATAAAACTTTCTTTAGTCACCAGTTATCTCAAGGAGTTATTTTTACTGACATTAAATAATGTTATTATTATGACCTTACTTTGGTTATTTGTTGGATATTTAGTTGCATAAGATTATCTAAATATCTCTTAGACAAGACTTCAGATTAATCTTTCTCTTTAACCTTTTGAATTTTGGATAGAGGCTTGAATTTCTTGGTGACTCTGTACTGGACTTGCTTATTACATGGCATCTCTATCAAAATCACCCAAAAATTGATCCAGGCGAGTTGACGGACTTGCGTTCAGCTTGTGTTAGTAATGAAAACTTTGCTCAAGTTGTTGTGAGACAAGGCCTACATGAGCACCTTCAACATTGTTCTGCATCACTTCTAAGCAATATAACAGAATATCTGCAGTCTTTTCGTGAATTTAATGAAGCCACCAAATTGTCTCCAGGTCTCAAGGGTCCCAAGGTAAGTGCTTATCACTTCTACAAACTCAAATTAATTGCTTATTTTCTTAGGCTGCATTTGCTATGACGCTGAAATAAACGGGGATGAAATATTACTTCCTGTAGTATTCACTGATGCACTAAGGTGAAGGGAACAATAATATTTGCTTCATGTGTTTACTCGTTCTTGTAAATGGAGGACATTGGATGAGGTCCATCTGTGGCTGTAATGTTGGTAATGGCAGTACTGTAATGTTACTAGGGGCAGTGATGATGCTAGTAGTAGTGGCAGCATTAGAGGTAGTGGTGGTATGGTGCCAATACCCGGTGGTTGTGGTAGCAGTGGAGGCAGGAAATGTTTTTCCTTGCTTTCAACTATTAACCAACCCCTCCTAGTTCATATAGAAGTACATTTTTGGAGGACTACCCCACTTGTTTGGGTGAAATATTATCTTAGAAACATTTCACCCCCATTAAACCGAGGCATGCAGCCTTAAATGAACTGTCTGTTGCATCTGTTATAACTTATAATCATGTTTTAGTGCATTTATGACTTAACTTCTTTGCAGTTGCTTTGGATATTAACTTTATTTGCTCTGGCCATAACTTTAATTACTACAGGCTCTTGGAGACCTGCTTGAAAGTATTGCCGGGGCAATTTTGATTGATACAAATCTTAGGCTTGATGAAGTCTGGAGAATATTTGAGCCTCTGTTGTCCCCAATTGCAACACCTGAAAGCCTTGAGCTGCCTCCTCTGCGTGAACTAATTGAATTATGTGACTTCCATGGGTACTTTATAAAAGAAAAATGTATAAATGAGAAGGACACTGTGCATGCTGAGCTCAGGATACAGCTAAAGGACGTTCTTTTGACTGGAGATGGGTATGATCGTAACAGAAAATGTGCAAAAGGGAAAGCAGCTTCTTCTTTGTTGAAGGAACTTGAGGTTTGTTCCACTTGCATTAATAGTTTCTTATATTGATACAAAGAATTGCGTTGTGGTAATCAACAATCTCTCAGTATTTAAAAATTCTGAGGAATTAAAAAAAATCCTTAAGACCTTTTGATTCTTAAGCTCTTTATTTTTAAGAATATCATCATTGTGTTAAGGATTTATCAAGTGATTGGCCATGCTTCTGTGTATTTTGCATTTGGACTACTCAAAAATGATATTAGAACTTGAACAGTTGTGCAGAGTTTTTGTGATAATCCTTTTTTCTGTTACCATGGTGACTGTTTTTGCAAGTTGCCTAGGAAACAATCTGTAGAGACAAGCAAAATAAAAAAAAAATTACTTAACTGGAAAATTATGTGGATTTGAATACTTAGATTGGTACTAATGTTTTTACTATTTTCTCCAGTCAAAACCATTTGAATGAATAAATAGCTCTTCCAGATGGCTTAGAAAGTTAAGTTAACTTTTCTTAATTGTCTTTTACCAATATCGATTAATTTTTATGAAACAGAAAAGGGGAATAACATACCTCCGAGGTGATGCAAAGAGGAGGAAACAAACTGAAGAAACTAGAAATAACATATCTTCTGCAGACACAACAAACAAATTCACAAGTGAGCCAACAAACCAGCAGAAGAAACTGGAAGTTAAATTGCCAGCAGGGAGTGGAGTTCCTTCCCTTGCCAACAGTCCCCATGGTACATACATCTTAATGTTTTTTTGGTTTTTATTTCTGATGCTGAATTTTGATTTAGACAAGTTATAGTTATCTTAATGCAGAATTGTATCATGTTATTCTGGCTTCTGTTTTTTGTAGAATCCTTCAGTTTTTAAACTGCTTTACATCTTTCTCCCTTTTCGCTTGCACTTTACTTGCTCATCTGCATTACATTTGCATCATTTGACTTTTGCCTGATGTAACATTTTTTTTTTTTTTGAACTGGAAATAATATTTATTTGATTTGCTATTTTGGTTAAAAAAAGTGGATATATATATTAACTAAAAATATGGCAATGTAGTTTTTAGAAGAAACTGAATCTTAATGCATGATTTTTCTGTTCTCCTTTTGCACTTTGGCGAATTTTCAATTTGTCTACATGTGTGTTGGTGCTTTGGAATTTTATCTTAAAAAAAAAAAAAATCATTGTTCTAATGCTTGCAAGTCGTGCTTATCTTTTTATTTCATTGTTAATTAGCAAGCTGCTGATTCTTGAAATATTAAAGCTTCAAGTAGGAGAGATCTCATTAAATTCACTGTTTTGCAGTTATTAAGTCGATTGACACAGATAAAGGAGGACCTCGAAAGTGTCTTTTTGAACTCTGTAAAAAAATGGATTGGACAAGGCCTAAATTTAATACAACAGAATATAAAACAAGGTCTGCATTCTTGTGAACATAAAATGATTAGATTCAAACGGTTTCCCAAAGCAATTTATAACTGTTGAGTACACTTCCTGTTCTGCAGCAATTCTTGATCCTCTACTTTTGACTATCTTTACGTTCTTGCAGCACTTCAAAAATATGTGATGATGGCAGCAAAAGAACAGAGAATCATATCAATTTCGTAGCAAAAATCACCTTGACCATACCCTCTTGCGGTGACATTGAATGCGAAGGGGATGCCAAACCTGATAAGAAGAGTTCATGTGATTCAGCTGCCCTCGCTCTGCTTCATCAACTTCAGGAGCAGGGACACATCATCATCAACCGTGACCAGGAATGAACTTGGCCTTTTCTCACTGGAACTAAAAAGTTCGAGAGTATTTAAATTTACATGTTAAGATATACAGGCACTTCAATCGAAGATGAAGTGCATGTGAAAAAAAAAAATAGTTTAACAAAATGAGTATATATGATCTAACAACTACAAACATGTGAAGCCATTTTCCTGGAAACCGTTTCTGAAGAAGGCCCCATTCCGGAAAACTGGTCGGGAAACAGTTTGTTCAGGAAGTGGTTCTTAAATATTGACGTTTTGTATAAATGTCAGAGATGTAATGTTTATATTTTCGATTCGATTTGGTTTCTAAGATATCAATAAATTTCTGTGAAATGGTTTTACAAGATTCAGTCAATTGTCTCCATCGTGTGATATCATCTATTATAACCTTCCCACTGTAAGACAAAGCAACAGTTTGGATTTCCAAGTTTTACAAATTGAATCCAACTGGAAATTTTTTGAAACTTATGTGGTAATTAATTTGAAGGATTCAAACAATTTTTAAAGATTTATAAATATCCCAATTCACTATAGATATTAATGAATCCAATCAAACCAATTCAGTTTTTCAATTAAAAAAGAAAAAAAGAAAAGAAATAGGACAGGTGAAAATCAACGTATCGAGAGCAGTCTCTGAAGCAATCCCCAGAAGACGCGCGTTGGAGAGGCGGACCTAAAAGCATGGGTCAAAACCTTAAAAGGCCAATAAGTGGGTCCATATTCGTAGTTATTAGCCAATCAACACCTGATAAAAATGACGGATCTGATTGGCCACTTAGCTTGGTCCTGTTTTACACAAATACATTAAATTCAAATAGTTCCCTGAAGCAATTTGTAACTGTTCAGTATGTAGCGATTCTTGATCCTATACTTTTTCACCAACTTTACCTTCTTGCAGCACTCCAAAAATATGTGATGAAGGTGGCAAGAGAACAGAAGATCGTACCAATTTTGTAGCAGAAGGCATCTTGAACATACCCTCTTATGGCATCGTCCAGTGTGAAGGGGAGCTTAAAACTGAAAAGAAGAGCTCATACGATTCAGCTGCTCTCGCCATGCTTTATCAACTTCAAGAGCAGGGGCAAATCATCATCAGCAATGAAAAATTATCATCTCGCTAAAATTGATACGATTCAGCTGTTTCCTCACTTACAAACTCAAAACTTCAACAGTGTTTAAATTTACATGTTATAGTATACAGGCACTTCAATTCAAAAGATGGACTGCAGGTGAAAAACAATAGTTTAACAAAATCTGTTATTTCCACTTTTTACTTGCCTCATGCACACTTGAACAGAAGTATTACTGAAATTCAAGGAAAAAACATCATTTATGTCATACAAATTAGAAAACTGCGTTTCCTTGGTTGGAAAATTGTTGATAAATCAAATTGAAAAGGTATAGTTGTCTTCAAGTGACATGGGATCCTTTATTCGAGGGCATTTATGCTCTAATCAAAAGTTCATATACGTTACTGTTGTTATCTCCGGTGACACGCTTCAACATCTCAAAACTCTTTCGGCTCCCTAAAAAATTGATCCGTTTGAAAATCAAATAACCAAGCTCGGCTGTTTCTTTACTGGAATACACTGATCGGAGCCGGTCAGCATGTCTTGAATCAGTGTGAATGGCAACTTCTATTTCTGAGCCTGACATAATCTCCTGCAGAATATGAACCAGTCAAGGTATTTGGCAGTAGATTAACCCCAAACTATCTAATTGCCAACAGCAAAAACCCTTCAAAAAAGTCAAAACAGCTGGATATGTTATTGATATGTCTCAAATGCCACTGCAGTTCTAACATTAAAAAACGCCAATGTGCTTGCTCATAACTATGACTGTAAATAAGTCAAGCCACTTGTGAGTTGCTCGAGCCTCAGCTCGAAAAAAGCTCCGACAAGCTAAATAAACTAAACTCAAGCTTGAATTCGAGCATGTAAAAAAAAAAAAAAAAAAAAATTTAACCATAAATTGTAAAAGAGCTGAGCTTGAACTTGGTTTTTCAAGCTCAAATTAAGCTCAAACTTGAGCACACTTTTATTAAGCCAAGCACCTCAACATAGTTCGGCTCAAGTCGACTCATTTACAACCGTACTTGTAACTTGAAGAAAATCAAGAATAAAGTTCAAATACACACAAAATACCATACAAACACACTAAGAAACATAATGGTAGGTAATATCTCCAATGATACCTGGTAAAATGCATATATATGATCTAACACCTGCAAACATGTGAAGCCATTTTCGCTGAAAAATGTTCTTGAAGAAGGCCCCATTTCGGAGAAGCGGTCAATGGGAAACAGTATAGTCAGAAAGTGATTCTTAAATACCAACTCAGTTTTCTCGCTGCAAGTAAGGCACATAGAAATAAGAATGGAGCAGGGCAACACTCTATTAAGATAACACCAGTAGATTATAGAGAGAGCAAGAACCTTTCTGTAAGTGGTCGTGTCAGATTTGCAAATGAAGCTTCTGAATCCTTGATATCCCCCTTTGCATCAAAGAACACAGATGTATGATGTTCACTAACATCTTCACTGCTAAAAGAGTCTGTGTAAATAGAAGCAGTTGAAGTTGGCTCAGATATTGACCAACAGATTGAATCCAGAAGGCTGCTTGGTGTTATCGGACGTATTGGGGTTTGACAGGTCTGCAAGATCCGAGAGAATTCACAAATGCCATATTTCACATCAACACAGGTAATGGAATTCTAATTAAGCCGTATGAACCTTCCCAAACAAACATTCTTAAAAGGTAGTGAGAAATTTGCGAGATTCCACTACCTGCATTGCTATCAATCACACAGCAGGAATAATCAATGATTAGAGAAAAAGCACATGGCTTAGGAATAATCAGTAACCTGCATTCGACGACCACGGCGACTTCTAACCCCATTTTTAGCAAAATTCACAATATCTTGTCTTTCTTTGTAGCTTGCATTACTTCTCAAATCCTTAGCATCTTGAGGGCCATTTTCCCTGTTTATTTCCTAAAGAAAACATCAATATCAAATATCATATGCATCTGGGTAAAGCATCAGACTTATTAGATCAAATGATTGAACTTGTTGAAAAGTACCTGCCCTGCTATCCCATTTTGATAATTTTCAAGCATAATCCCAACCTGCCTAGTCAAATCAGCAGACATCCGAACAAGCCTCTGGACATGTTTCTCCTTTGCTGTTTTCAGAACCCAAAGTGGCTGAGATGTGAAAGAGAGAAGAAGAAATTTTGAAACAAGCAATTGGCTTGATGAATTTTCATATACGGTTTAAGGTATATATAATACACAGAAAATAGTTCAAAATAGGAAATAATCTCCTAATATCTCCTAAAGATCTCCTAA
>CANUEP010231700.1:0-49217 GCA_947857235.1 Jatropha podagrica
GCCTAAATCATGCAAACATGCTCCAAAAATAGTAAAGAAAATATTAACTATGCATCGTAATTTTCCGGACTAAAATAATACCAAGTCCCGGACCGATGGTACTATTCACAGACCGGTAAATTACTATTACCGACACTAAAAGAAAATCAGTCTGTTACATGTCTAATTTGGACACTTGTAGCTCAATTTATGATTTTATTTCCAAAACTGATTCTGTCATGGTAGCCCACTAGTATGTCCAAATTGTTTGCTTATCTTTGATAAATTTATGTTTTGAGCCCTTCATGAAATTTGTTTCTAGATATCTTAACAATTCACTGGATTTGGATTTGTCAAAATTGAGTACTTGGATAAGTAGAAATTAAATAAGCATTAAATTTGGATGTGTTAAATCATGTCCGGATTGTTGGTCTTTGTTCTTAGCTTATTTTCACCATCCTAGAGATTGATCTGGACTACGGTCTCTTCATCAAATTTGTATAATTTTATCTTAGCTTTCAAAAAAAATTAAATTTCACTCAATTTGGAGACCTACAGCTCCAGTTATTCCTTGAAAACCTAGCAAATGTCGAGGTTATAAAAATGCTGAAAGTTCTTGATTTAGTACATTTATTCACAAAACTCTCAAAATTTGACTCATTTATAAATACACCTTAATAAAAAGAACCACAAAAAATAATTAATGGAGATCAAGGATTCTGAATATGTGTTTTGTATATAGAAAATTCACTTTGCATAAGTATACAAATTTGATAATTTTCCTAAGTTATAAGTTAATGAGATAAATATTTCTAAATATATATTGCTTGATACAGATATGATTTTGAGAAGTCTAAAAGGAAATGAACTTTAAAAGAAATGTTATGAATTAAGAAAGAAAGATGAATTTTTGGGCTCTATTATACTTAGTGTGAATCTGTTGTATGATTTGATTTATTTTGTAAGATAAGCATGCTCGGCTTCGATGCCATTTTGATATGATATAAGCTATGATCATATGCTAGACTCTGGATGCATTCTGTTTGAGCGGACGCGCTCTATCTGTTTCTGTTTGGGCTCTGAATGCCCCTTTGATTCTATTTTCTGAAATCTTATCTGCTTCATTTTCTCTTAAGTGTTTGTGAGCCCTTATAAAAGATATTATTAAGATAAGTAAAAAAAAAAAAATAAAATCCCATTATTTTGATTTTAATGAAAGAACAAATGATAATGTTATTAAATAAATTCATTAAGCATGTTAAAGTGGAAACTAGTTTTACAATGTTTATATAATATGAAGTAATATTAATTAAGATTGTTATTAATTTATATGTAAAATATGATTATATTTGTTAATAGGATTTTTATATATTTTACATTTCAAATATTTTTATGATTTTGAAATTTTTTTGTAAATTTATATTTAAAATATGTTGCCATCGCAACATTGGAATTTATGTAATTTATGAGCACCATTGAGTTTATACTCAGCGCGTTGATTTTCATCACGCATAGGTTGAAGATTGCTATTCAAAGACCAGAGGAGTAGCATCAGAGCTGAAGAGATTATCTTTGGTAGTATTAAGTTGGTATTGTGTATTTAAGAAGTATGACATGTATAATAGTTATTATTGGACAATGTAATGTTTAGGATACGTAAAGAAAGTGTGTTGTTATAAGTCAATTTAAATATGTATATAAGAAGTTAAGTATGCTAAATATTTATTGTTGGATTGGATGTAAAAATTATTTTCTAAGTTAGCTAGGTGATTAGAATCTTAAGATTTGATATTATAAGATCTAAATGTTAGTTAGAATGGTGCCTCTGGCACCGAATGTGGCATCCATCATCTGATTTTTTGGAATATTAGCGACGGGTGTTACAAATTATAAGTTTTTCAATCCTTGAATCATCTTCACAACAACAAAGAGAAGAATCAAAAAATAATTTTCATTATAATAGAAGATTTCACACTAGAGATTGTATCAACTTCTTTATAAATATAATTTGTAGTTTTGTATTTTTTTTATTTCTTAATTTTTAGGAAAAAATTTTACGCTTACAATAATCATTTAATTTTTGTGCTACAAACCATTAACCTTTGTAATAATTTATTTATTACCATAAAAAATTTAATCCTCAATTATTAAAGGTCCTTTAATAATTTAACACATAATATATCAAAATTCTTAATTAAACTAATTTTCATAACTACAATATATTAACTATAACTAATTTAATTCACTAACTCTCAAAATTAATTAAAATCTTCTAATTAATCTTTAATTAACCAAATCATCAACTAATTTAAATCATTTAATCAATTTGATTACCGAAATTCTAACAATTAATCGCAAATTACTCATTTATCATTTATTCCAATATTTTACCACCTTAACAAAATCAATCCTCAACTAATTAAATCCCCTAATTTTATTATAAAAAATTCTGCCATGAATTTATTTTCAATCCATAATTTATTTTTAATTAATCAATCCACAACTAAACTTAATACCAACCACAATTAATTCACCAATATTTAAAATTAATTAAAGTCCTATAATTAGTTTAATTTATTAATTTTCCTACTTAATTAATCAACTACTAAATCAAAGATATATATTATCTAAATCATTCAACCACACACAATTAATCAAACCAACCATTCACACTAATGCTCGACAACAACTTTTTAAGTAGCTTTTAGAGTTTTGACTGGTCAAAATATTGAATGCTGCTTAAAAGTTATTTGGTAACATAACGTTTAGACTAGCTTTTAGAGGTTAGGATAGCTTTTTGTGAAAAGTTAATTCATATACTGTTTAGCTTTTAGGGTTTCATGAAACTCAAATAGTTAACAACTATCAAAACAATTAATTTTGCCGAATAGACCCTAAATAACAAATTAACCACAAAAATACTAACATTAACAAATAAATTTCTAGAAATAAATTGAAATCAATACCCCAGTTCCAATCACAGCCCCAAAATTCACAGATTGAAAAGGGATAGAGAGAAGATGGTGGCTGGGCCGGTTGCAGTGTGGAGGAGTTGCGGTTGGGATAGGTCGCACGACAGAGAGAGGGATAGCGGTGGTGCGATGCTGCTGGGACCGTGGCTGTGGTGGCTCAGTGAAGCTACTGTAGCCGTGGTGGTGGCCAAACTTCACACAAAGAGTGATAGAGAGAGAGAGAGAGAGAGAGAGAGAGAGAGAAAGAGAGAGTGACAGAGAGATCGAGGAAGAGAGAGCTGCGCAAAGGGGAGGAGCTACAAGCTGCTGTGGTGGTCGGCTGGAGGTGGTGGTTCCGGTCTTGCTTGTGGTGGTGCGGTGAGAGAGAGAGGGTGTAGCTTGTTAGCGTTAATGGAAGAAGAAGGAGAAAATAAAAAGGAAAGAAAGAAAAGAAAAAAATAAATCGCCCAACGTAAAATGTTGGGGAAAGAAATAGCAGTGCACAGTAATTATAAAAAATATAGGTTTAAATTCAATTCAAATTGATTTGGTCAAATTTAATAATTGGTCTGATTTTTAATTGGTTTAACGATTTTTTAATTGATTTCAGGGCTAATTAAAATGATTTTCAGTCTCAATAAATATTACATAACGTAATATCACTGGTTAATAATTTACGATCAAATTTAAATGAAAATATTTTGAAATTAAAATTTCAAGGTATTACACCAGTTCATTAGAGAAAGGAATATATGAACATACACACAAACTCAAGGAACCTAAAAAATGAGTAAAACAGAAATATATAGTTCTAATTTTTTTCAATAAACATTTTTCTTTCAAGTCAAACATATTTAGGATATAAAAGAAAAAATATCAAGAAAATTAAAAATGCTTAATCAAAAGGTCATCTATTTATTGCAAGGGAGATATAAATCTCTTACTAAATTAAAGTGATAATGGTTATAAATTAATTCAATAATGAAAAAAATAATAAATAAATTTTTAGCAAGAATAAAACTCTTTTAAGAACTCACGTATAACAAGAAATAAATTATATTAAATGAATTACCAATTTGAATTTCAAAAATAATTCTACAAATGCTATAATTTAATTAACTTTGATTTTGATGGACAAAAAAGATAATCAAGTCAATGAATGGAAATTACAAAGCAAATCATGCTAGGATCTAATATGGGTCACTTAATGAGTTTACTCAAGTATTTTATTTCTCTATTGTTTTAAGTTGTAAATTTAAAATAAATAAATAAGTTAATTAATTAATAGAAAAAAATTATATAAAAGAAATGTTATATCCTCTCTAAATAAATCACAATTTTTTCTACAATCATAAAAAAGAGCAGAGTACACTTTTGTCTTTTTTATTTTATATATATTTATTTAAAAAGTAATTTTTAGAAATTATATCCAATCAAATAATAAAATATAATATTTTTTTTTTTTGTTTTAACCATATGTATCTTGAGCTTACTAGGCTAGGCTAGAAATAAGTTCTTCGCGCACCAGGTCGGCCCAAGAGAGGATAAACCAGGTCGGCCCAAGAGAGGATAAAATGCTCCATACGAGTATTTATTACATCCATGAGGATTGAACTCTTGACCTCACCTATCAATTAAAGGAAAAAAGTGTTAAACCACTCATCTAAACACTCTTAGTATAACTTGTAATTTTCAAATTGACTACGACTAAAGATAGTTTAGAATATTCTAAATTTTATTGAGGGCGATATCGAAAATATCATTATTCTCTCCCTATTTCTACATTAATATATAAATATAGATATAGATATAGATTATAGATTATTGCTTTTCTAAGAAATATATTAGGAAAAATAGGTTTACCATATATTTATACAAACATACCTCATGGCGATATCAAATACCCCATTATGTTTGTTTCTATTCAACAATTTAATCTATCTCGTCCAAAAAACATACCTCTTACTGTTAAATTTTGCTAGAAAGATGAGAAAAGATGAGAATGCACTTATAAATTTATACTACCTAATCTCCACTATTATTTTCTCATTCCCTGTTGGTTTCATATATTTTTTTTTTTATTTGAACTTTGCCAAATCAAATTTTGTTTCATTTCTTTTACTCACATAAGCAGTATTTTTCTAAAGAAATCTTGAACTTCTACATTGATCATCCTAGGAATATCAATCTTGTTCAAGTGTCACTCTTTTTAGATTTGCAAAGACGTCATATACCTGTCAATTGGATTGCCTATGATTTCTAGTAGCACTTTTGAAATTGAAAGAGAATTTATGGGAGAAAAGTAAAGGTGCGATTTAGATTTAATCAAATGTTAAATGGAGTGTTAGAGGGACTAATCAAATTACTTGTAAAGAAACTTTCGCTCCAATAAGAGTGAAAGGTACTCATTTTCATGTCTTGCTGTTTTCATGTAGTGTATGAAATCGAGGTAATGGATTTCAAGGTAAAAGCTGGTAAATTTTATAAAAAGGCTTAAATTTAGAATAGGTTGCATGTGAATGCCTATTAGGTTTTTAAAGAGATGGGGAAAAGTCTGACCTTACATGCTTTCAGGAAGGGCTTACCTATTTGGGCTAGGGTATAGTTGATTCTGCCTGGTTTTCTAAGGGTTTTGCATGTGAATGCCTGTTTGATTTTTCTATTTGGGTGTAATGTCTAATCTTGAAGGTTTGGCTGAGGGATCATTTGAGGGTGGTTGAGCCACCACGACGCCAGCCATACAAGCCTTCTTGGTATAGGTTTAGGCAAGTCATAGTGAGGCTTGGGTCCAAGGATGAGCGATTGCAGTGGCCGCTGGCACTGATGCCGAGAGAGCATGGTAACTGACAGAGAGAGCATAGAGCAACTTTGACTCAGGAAATTAATGCTAGACTCTAGGCGATTTCAGAAACGATCCTAGACTCTATTAAACAGGCTGACTTAGAGGACGCTGAAGACTTTAGGGACATACATCCAAGGCACGCGGGTAGATTAACTAAACCTTTGGTGCATGCCGACCTTATTCTGATAAGGTATTTTTTTTTTTTTTGAACAACTTGAATTTTTGTGAGGCCTTTAAGATAGGTGACTGACCCAAGATATATAGAGGGTTCAATTGACACATTGGACATTTTGACACTCTGGATAGTAGATATAGATAGATGAAATAGACATAAACGATAAAGATCGGTGTTTAGATGATAGGGCTTTTGTGATTTGCATTTTACATAGCTTGTTGATTTGAGATATGTAAAAAAGAAATCATTTTGACACTTTATTTGAAAAGAAAATTTAGTTTTATCCTTTATGAGATTGTCGCTTCTAAGCCTTAACTTTTGCCTAAGTTGCCCTTATGGGCTTTTGGTTTAGCAAGCTGCCCTAACTTTTGCCTAAGCCACCCTTTTGAGTTTTTGACTTAGCATGCTAATACTAATTTAGCTTAAGCCGCCTGCCCTTGTAGGTTTTCAACTTACCTATATTTATTTTTGTCTGAATTGCCCTTTCCAAGTTTTCAATTCAGCTTTGGATTTTTTATTTTTGATTTTTTTACTTTTTTCTTTTTTTTTGGCACAAAAAATCTATAATTTCGTGAAAAGGGGCAAAAAAGGTAAAAATGTATCTTTGTTATTATTATGACCCCACCCATAGGTTGGGCTACTTACGTATCCCGTACTTTTTAGAAAATATTTTCAAGAGTTAGGTCACCATAGTTCTATTTAACAGTGACATAAAGGAGATAATATTTATGGTGCTAATGTTTGCATGCATTTAGACAAAGTATCTCTTTAGTTGATCGAAGTTACATGGATCGGTGAACTTATTGCCATTTATATCTGACAAGATGGCATCAATTCCTTAAAGGATTTTCTTTAGTATATAGGGGGCTTGCCCAGTTTGGCCTGAACTTACCCTAGGGATCTTATACAGCAGCTCTGATTTCCTTAATTACAAAACACCCTTCTTCGAGCTTTCCATCCTGAATTCTTTTGTTAAAGTGCCTAGGCTATTTTCTATTGGTAGCTCTGGATCTAATTGAGAGCTTCTAACCCCTTTTTATCAATAACATTTGACTAATTATGATAATTATAATCCCATTTTGCTTTGGGAAACTGGCTTTCTCGCATGACTCTAGTTAATCTAATTTGAACCTCGATGGCGAGGACTGCTTCCACCCATAGACTATAGTGAGATCGATTGGCATTCTAATGGATGTTTTATATCTCCATAAAGCAAAAAGCAAATGCTCATGCTAATTTTTTTTATTGTGAATCATTTTTTATAAAATATTCTTGATAGACTTATTTGTTGTTTCAGCTGCTCCATTAGTCTGGAGCCTATATGCTGAAGATTGGTGATGCTAAATCATGTACTTATTCAAGAGAGTTGAAACTTCCTTTTGGAAATAAGACTCGTTGTCTGATATGATCTCAAATTGAATCCCATATCTCCATATGATGTTTGTCTAGATAAATTGAGCCATTTTTCTAGAGTTTCGAACATGATAGGAAGCAACTTCTACCCACTTAGTGAAGTACTCGATTGCTACCAAGATGTACTTATGCTAGTTGGAAGACTTAGGGATGATTATGCCAATCACATTGATTCCTTGAGCCACAAAAGGCCATAGTGTAGAGATAGGATGAAGAGTTATGGGGGGCATCTTCTGGAGTATGGCATAAATCTGACATTTCTAGATGAACTTGGCATAGTATGATCGCATGGTAAGCCAATCATAATCCTAATTGTTGATCTTATGAGTTAGTGTCATTCCATTCATATGGGGGACTTCTTCTCCGCTGTGTACGCACTCTATTATTTGTTGGGCTTCTTCTTCTATTAGCAACTGATATGTGCCTGATTTCATGTTCTTTTATACAGAATACCATCCTTATATGGGTAGCCTTTTGATAATTCCCTAAGAATTCTCTTGTTAAATTTAGAGGCACCCCTAGGGTATTTTTACTTTTCCAACCATGTCTAAATATCCCAAAAACACTGCTTACCATCAACGAGATAGAGATTGCAACAACAAGTTATTTTTTGGTGAATCTGAATGTTACAAGGTTGGATGATCATATCTGGACTGACATCAACCACGGAGGTGAGAGTGGGCAGTGCATCGACAAATTGATTCTTAGCTAGGGGCAAATAATGAAATGACAGTTCTTTAAATGATTATGCCAACTAGTCGACACGATGAAGGTAGGGGACCAAGTGCTACTCTTTGATTTTCCATTTTTTCAAGGCTTGGGAGACTATCAGGATAGATTCCCCATATCCATTAAGTGCTTAGCTTGAAGGCCCAATGTTGTTTGTAATCTAGTAACACATGCTTCGTACTTTGTAATCCAGGATAGATTCCCCATACCTAAAATGTTAATTTGATATTGAAAGGCAATCTCTTCCTGGATGGAGTTGCCATGACTACCACGGCACTGTAGCCCTAGTAGTTAGTGGCCCTGTCAAAGTACATCTTCCATGTATCTTATTAGATTTGAAGGATACCTTCATCTGGGAATCCAGATGTCTGCTACTTTAGCATCCTTGGGAGATACATCTACTAGCACACCACCTTTGATTGCCTTCTTTGCAATATATTTTAGATCAAATGTTCAATAGACGGTGGCCCATTTTACCATCTTATTGTCCATAACTGACCTCTTCATAAGGAATTTCAAGGAGCATGATATGAGTGGTGTAGGAGCATAAGTATTGTTGGAGCTTAGTGTATACCCATGCTAGGGCTAGGCATAGCTGCTTACTATGCTTCAATTTGGTGGCCAACATGCTCTTATTCAGATAGTAAATGACATTCTTCTTATGGGAGTTTGATGCTTCTTATGCCAACATCACCCCTATGGCTTCGTCAGTCATTAATAAATATAGGAGGAGTGGTTTCACAGGTCTTGGAGATTGAAGGACTAGAGGGTTGAGTATGTATACTTTAATATGATCAAAGGCTTTCCGACATTGGTCATCCCAAGTCTTAGGTGTATCCTTCCTCTACTTCTTAAAGATCGATCGACATGTGTTGTTAACTATGAAACAAATCGACTAATATACTGAGGGCAGCCTAAAAACCCCCGAATCTCCTTTTCTATTTTAAGAGATTGCATATCTAAGATGGCTTTCAACTTTGATGGATCAATCTCAATCCCTCTCTTGGAGACCATGTAACCTAGGAATATGCTAAATGGAGCTCCAAAGAGACATTTGGCTAGATCGAGCTTTAATTTATACTGATGAAGTCTAGAGAAGAACTATTCAAGGGCAATTAAATGACTTGGCCTATCCTTGGTATGGACAATCATGTTATCAACATATACCTTTATTTTTCTTGTGCATCAGGTAATGAAATATAGTATTGGTCATCCTCTAGTAGGTGGCACCAGCATTTTTCAATCCAACTAACATCATTCTATAGTAAAATGTACCCTAGTCAATGATAAATGAAGTCTTCAGCTTATCCAGCGGATTTACTGGTATCTGGTTATACCCTGTATATAAGTCTATAACTGAGATAACGTTGGATCCTGTCATTCTGTCAATGAAAAGGCTAATATAGGGCAATGGAAAATCATCCTTAGGGCATGCCTTATTCAGATCCTACTAAACAATGCAAATTCTAATCTTGTCTTTTTTTCTTAGGAACCGACACTATGCTTGCCAACCATGTAGGGTAATCTATGGCCTCAATGAAGTTATTTTCTAACAGTTTGGCTATCTTTTCTTTGATTTTGAGAGAAATCTCTAGTTTCTATCTTCGGAGCTTCTGTTTGACTGGTTTAACATGATCATATGTAGGGATCTTGTGGATGGTAATGTCAGGATCTATGCCAGTCATGTCACTGGAGGTCCATTGAAAGTAATCTGAATACTACTGATGAGCTCTGATAACTTCTATTTACAATCATATTCATGCACAATATATGTGTGTTTTGGTCCATTTTTCGTATTGACATTTATTTATTCTTTGTTATTTTTATTTCTTTTTCCTTTTCATTTTATGTTTTGCCAACAATCTCATTCAAGTCGAAAATAGGGTAACAATAAAGTGGAAAATTTTAATAGTAACAAAAGTGTCATGGTTAGCATCTATATTGAGTTCAACAAAAAGATCTCCTAGCTCTGAAAGAGAAGACAAGGAAGACTCAAAAGACTCATACGACTCTAAACTAGACTTCGACTCAGATTTAGTTTGTGATAGACTCGGGCTTAGGTTCAGCAAGGAGAGTGAACTACTCTACACTCTCTTCCAAGTGCCAATTCTAAAAGGGTGCTTGGATAGGTTGAATGAGGCTTGTGGATCTGCCTCCACTTGATTGGATATCATGCACAAGTCAAAAGAGATGGTTCCATGTTGTCCTCCCAATTTATTTGGAGCTAGAAAAGAGGCTCACAGTCTTCTATAGAGAGCTTCACCTAGAAAAAATTTTGAACCAGGGATTAGCTTTTTTCTCAAGGGGAAATATCGAGATTCTTGAAAGAAAAGGTAAGGTTCCTTTTTGATAAAATAGCCATTGAGAGTTTTAAAGTATGGGCGCATCTGAATGTCCCTTGATTCACCTCTTTTTTTAGATGTCAACTTGGCTTCCTCTAGCTCCTCTCGGTCTTCATCTATCAGCTTGAATCTAAGATTGAAAGATGGTTCAACAACTGGATGTTTTGTGAAGGTGGCCATACCCTGCTGATCTCAACTATGACCCATATCTAGAAAGTGACATATAACCCTCATCATGTTAGCAACTAGAGGGTTACTGTGTGGGTTAAAATTGGTAGGAAAAACCTCTTTACTAAGCTCTACTTTAATAAAATGAACTGAATCAAAAGAGAAGTTGGAAAAGGGGTAAAAAGCAGGTTTAGGTTGGATCTCTAGAGGTGGGGCTAATTAAGAGATGTCAAATTTCCCAGTCAAGTCCCCTTTGATTGTTACCACTACATTCTTGTAAGGGAAATGTTAAAGGAAGCAAGGACATCCGCGACTTGGAGAGGTACAATCATAACTGTAGACCTGATAATGACTTCCAGATCAGCCACACCCAAAACTTCTCTTCTTGTATTATCGTAAGCTGTTACTATTTGATCGGAGGGCATAAAGTCTTTAGCATTTAACCCAAGACAGCTTGCAACCTTGACAAGGCACACATTGATGTCATTTATCTCCTCAAGTATGTCACTTAGGTCTATGATGCAACATCAGTTGTCAAGAATGGGGTGGATGAGGGAGATTAGGTCAACCAGTGTTTGGCTCTTGGTGCAACATTAGCTTGATGATTCAGAGGGGGTTGGTACTTATCTTCGGTCTCTCAAACTAGGAGGATTTGACCAGTATCCATAAGGCCTTTGATTTTATGGTAGAGGATCTTGCAGTCATTTGTGTCTTGCCCTTTGATGAAAGGAACAAAAGGCATTCACATTAAAGTGCTTAGGGATAGGGTTTGGCGTAGGTTTGGGTTCAAGTTGATGTATCAGCTTGTTGTATAAAACCTTCTGGAAGATAAATGAGAGGGACCTCTAGGGCCGTAAAGTTACACCTGTCTATTCGAGCAACTAGTCTTGGAGGAGGAGAAAGTTGTCCTTGGCTAGTCAGGTTGGTCACCTCACTGCCTTTCTGAATGAAGGGAGGAATTGCATGGTAATTAGGCTATTGGGGCTTTCTGTACTTGGAGGAGGAAGCTTAATCTTCCTTAATTTGGCCTGACTAGATCAAGTCTTCAATCTTAGTAGTAGTAGTTATCAAAGGATGGAAGTCTAGAAGGTACTGTGTCCTTAAATGATTTTGGTAAAAAGGGATCAAGTCCTTGACGATAATGTCGATTTGTTCCTACTTTAAGGTATGGTTAGGCATCTAAGAAGCCTTGCCTCTCTACCTCGTAAGGAATGAGGAAAAAGACTTATAGGCCCCCTGTTACCATTGATAAGATGCTCTTGAGGCCAACATCAATAAGATCCTCATACTTCTTAACGCTCTTGAGAAACTTCTCAAAGGATTCCATCTTCTCCATCATCATTTTTACCTCAGGAGGGGTCTTGCTATCTCTAATCTGACTTGGGGTAGCAGTTTCATTAAAAGTAGCCCCAATTTCAAGAACTGACTGTCGGGTAATCTAATCATCGTTGGGTGGAGCCATATACTAATCATTGGACCTTGGGTCTGGTTTGAAGGAGTGTTGCCATTCTGGCTAGCATTAAGAAGGGTTCTGACCTCCCCCAAAATAGTTTGCCACTAATCAGTGATGTCATTACATATGGAGTCACTCTGCTCAGTAAGTATAGTCTGAAAATGGACCTCTTGGGCCCAAAATATCTCATCAAGCATAACTCTTAGACTAGTGGGTCGATTAGCAATCATTATTATTATTCTCTAAAATAAGCAAACAAAAGGAGGTATCAACACATAGCTTTTGGTTAGGTTTAAAAGCATGCATCATTAGGGTTTATAACTTAGATCAATGTTTTGGGTTCTAGTGTTTGGTAGCTCAGGTCAATGTTTAAGACCATGGGTAGCTGGCAAAGATAGTAGTGCTCAAATCAGTGTTTGAGCCTTGGATATATGTTTATGGGTTTAGTGTTTGCTCAAGTTAGTGTTTGAGGCTATAAATTATGTGGTCGACAGTGCCCAGATTAGTAGTTGGGGTTTTGATTGGCGCATTCCCCCCAATTTAAGGTGTATCAAGATGCTTAGGTTAGCATTTGAGGCTAAAGGAGATTGGTAATTTGATGATGGTACTCAGGTCAATGTATGAGGTTTAGGTAGTAAAGGGTGCTCAAGTGAGTTTTTTGTTATTTAGGGTTGCACAAATTAGTATCTAAGGCTTTTAAATGGCTCAGGTTAGAGTTTAAGGCTTTTTTTTAGTATTTAGAGGTGCTTCGATGAGGCTTTGGAAGGTAATCCTTGTATCAGTATTGAGGTTTGGTCGAGGCATGGCACCTAGTTTGAGTGCTTAGGTTAGTGTTTGAGGCTTTTTAGTAGTAAGGATGCTCAAGTCATGTTTGAGGCTTTAGGTGATTCAATAGTGCTCAGGTCAATGTTTGAGGCTTAGGGGATAGAAGACAATGCTCAAATCAATAGTTCAGGCTTTGATCAAGCATTGCCCTAGTTTGGGTGCTTTGGTCAAGCTTAAGGCTTTTTAGTGATTTAAGGTGCTCAAGTCAATGTTTGAGACTTTTTAGTGGGTAAGGGTTCTTAGGTTGGTATTTAAGGATTAGAGAATAGAAGGCAATGCTCAAATTAGTAGTTGAGGCTTTGATCGGGGCATTACCCCTAGTTTGAGCACTCAGGTCGGTGTTTAAGGCTTTCGATAATTTGAGGTGCTCAGGTTGGTGTTTGAGACTTAGGTTAGATATATCTCCTCAGGTGGCAATTTGCGTTTAGGTTTAAGCACTGGATTAGTGTTTAGGTTGGACCATGGGTTTGAGTTGACCATCGGTTTAGTGTTTAGGTTGACCGCCAGATTGATGTTTAGGTTGGACCATCGTTTTAGTGCTGAGATTGACCACTAGATTGGTGTTTAGGTTGGACTATGGGTTTAATGTTTAGGTTGACCACTGGATTGGTGTTTAGGTTGGACCATGGGTTTAGTGTTTAGACATTTCTTATTCCTTGACATGAGATGCTTGAATGCGTGGATGTCATGTCAAAATGGTTTCATGACTTTTGGGTGCATATAATCCTGGGGATCGATTAAGGCCATTATATGCTTTTGGTAGATTAGTTCAAATGTCTCATTCGTTAAAGTTGGAATATACATTGTCATTTGACCATAGTGTATCAAATGGAAAGATTGGTACGCCAAACTCTGTACCCCACCAAAAGGATCAAAAGTGCATAGGATTGGATGAGCATCTTTCTCGACTTGAGGTAGCTTTAAGGAAGCTTACCCCTAGATGATAATAGCAACTCGATTTGTTTAATTCTAATGACGAGAAATGCTCTTAAATGATGCATCTAAATGTATGCCAAAAGCGATTTATCAATTATACCCAAAACTAGATATTCAAAGCCTACTTGATAATCCTCTTGCTACATTTTTTTGTTTTAGAAATGTTATAATCTCCGGTGAAGTCGCCAACTGTGTGCCCCTAATCGGTGCACTGAGAGAAAAGATATTTGAAGGATAAAATCTTTAATTCAGTCAGGCCCATTAGTCGGTTCGTCACAAAAGCTATGAGGAACTCCTTACAGTTCCTATTTTTTATTAATAGGTCGGTTTGGCGATTAAGTAATGTTGGGTTGGCTCTTTGGAGAGTTTTTTACGGTATATGATATCTTAGAGTCATCAATTTGCTTATGTTTTCAGAGAAAAAATTAGGAAAAAACCCCCAATGTTTTTTGCAATAAGATCCAAATAGTTTGTAGGTATAAATGTTGAAAAGGGCAAAAGAAAAATGTAGAGAACTTCATCAAATTGAATGCATGAGAAAAAAGATGCAAGGGCGCATTTAAATTTAAAGCTCATGCCAACATCAATAACAATAGTTTTTCCAAGATGGCTCAATCTGCTTCTTATTTTTTTAGGTTATCTAATGGAAAATGGACATATATAGTGGAAAGACGCAGAGAGATGAAAAGATCAATAGATAGCTAAAAAAATTTTAAAATTTTCCATGTTATCAATTGACATATAAATATAAATAAAAAATTCAAAAATTTCATGTTTATAATAAACTCTTTTAAATATCATCCAATTGAAACATAGAAAATAAAAATAAAAACTCAAAATTCCAAAAAAAAAAAAAGGAAAATAGAATAATGAAAGAAAAGAGAATTTGAAAGTTTAGAAATCTTAGAAATCATATACAAATGAGAGGTAATAATAGGATTAGTTGTAATAATCTTAATGTAAGTTTAGAAATCCTAAAATATCTATAGTTATTGAATAATTGATAATAATTTGAGTTTATTAAATAACTTGAATTTATAACGATTCATAAATTATAATTTTTTAATAATTTTTTTAATTGATTAAACAAGTATATTATTTTATTACTTTAATAATATTTTTTAAAGGTAATATTATTATTTTAATATATTATTCTAATTAAATTTTCAATCATTCACTACTTACGATATTAATTATTTTAAAAAACAGATCATTATTTTAATTTTAAAATAAATTTTAAAATGAAAAAAATTTAAATAAAGAAATACAATTTCACACGTTATATATATATATATATCACTTTTAAAATTTTGAATTTTTTTCTCTTATTTATCTCTATTTACCTATATTTATGTTTTTCATGAATTCAAATCAACATTCAACAATATAGTATCATATTATTTAGTTTTTGTTTAAAGAATTGAAGTCTAATCTTATAATTAATAATAATTTTTTCATTTTACCATCTATAATTATTTTATTAAATATACTTGACTTTTAATGTTTTCCTATTACATCAAATTAGTTTAAAAAAAATATCATTCGCTTATAATATGAATATTATTAATCATGTCTTAACATTATATAAATATCTAGAGAAATATAAGAGAAAAATTATAATCATACTTAATTCTATATAAAAGTAAATTAAAGAGTATAAATGTAATGCCCTAATTTTTAAATAAAGTATTATATTTTAAATATTGTGTGAATTAAGTAAATAAATAATAAATGATTATTTTACAAAATATGAAACCTATTTAAAATATTATTGAAATGCAAGAAAATAAGATTTGTAAGGAATATAGAAGATCCTAAAACTATTAGATGTGTAATAATATAAATGCATATATGCATATATTTTAAAATGAAAATTCAAGAATTTAAAGGAATAAAACTTTAAATAAAATAAGTTTAAGTAATAAAAATGTGAAATGACAAAAAATGACACCTAGACTACTACTTAACCAAAGTGACTAAATGGGATAAAAGGGAAATGTCATTCATACAAGTGATAGCTTAATATTTGCACAACACATTACATAATTCATCCTTCTAAATTATGAAAATAAGTGTACTGAAGAAGTAATTGTCTTGTCATCTGTTCATATTTTCATTTCAGACGTAGCTTTTCCATTTTATTTTCTTTTCTCCATTATTTGTTAGAAGATAACAAATAATTCAATCTCTAATTAATGAAAGGGAGACATGTGTATTTAAGAAGAGATTATATTTTCATTGATTCACACCTTCATTCATATTTGATTTTTTTCCTTTCACATTAATTTATTCCTTTCATATTTTTCTTTCAATCAATCTACCAATTGCTAAAAATCAATCATCATAAAATACTAAGTGAATCATCATCTAAATTAAGAAAAAGGAAGACAAGTGTATTAAAGAAAATATTACAATTTCTTTATTTCACGTCTTCATTTCACACTTAGTATTCCCATTTCATTTATTTTTCTATAAATATCCTACTTCCCTAAGATCATTTATCACAAAATATTAGAAATATACAAGTGTTTTAAGGGGGGATTAAGACAACAGGTGATAGGAAGGAAGAGGAAATCATAAGGAAGCAAAGAAATGTATGAAATTCAAAAATTATGTCTTAGATTTTAAATTATATTTTCTAAGTCTTAATCTTTATTTTGATTAATTAAATTTTATAATTTATTTTTATAACCTACTAAGTAACCATTCAATATGTAAAAATTATTTTGGATAGAAAATAATTAAACATGTAAAAACTAGAAAAATTGTATTATTTTCCAAACTGTCTTAATGAGAGTACTTAAATTCAACTATATTTTGTTCAAATAAATATGTAAATGAATTTCAAAAATTATGAAATTTTGCAGAAAGATAGCTTAAGATGTTATTAAGATTTTGTTTGAAGAAATAGTCTAAGTAATGAAGGAAATTGAAAATATTAATAAAATGAAGGAGACTACTCAGTATTTTAAAGCTGAAAATTTTGGTTTAGTAATAAATAGGTTAATGAACTCCAAAATTCATGAAATTTAATATGGAAATACCTTGAGATGTTAAGAACTACCTTATAAAATTTCAGAAAAAATAGATTGAGAAGATAAATATTTAATTAAATAAACACATACTGCTCAAGTGCAAAAATTTTTGTTTTTCATTAGATTTGCACTAAATTGAGAATATTAAAATATGAGTGAATTATCTATGAATATGAGTACATAGTAAATAAAAATAAAGGTTAATATGTATAATTTCTATCCCTAAAAATTCATATTTTAAATTTAATAAATAAAAATATTAAGAAACTTTGAATGTTAATAAAGAACTACAAGCAAACTAAAAGTGAAATATATGTTTAAATGTGAATATAGGTCGAGGATTAGTATAGAATCATTTTGAAATATTAAGTGATCAAGAGGAATCAAATTCTCATTTTCAAGATGAGTTATAGTGTCTACCATTTCCTTATTGTATCGGAACCTTTGATCAAATACACACCATTACTGGTATTGTAACTATTTGTTTATTGCAATATTGAAATTATGAATTCTGAAACCTATGTAGCCTCTATACCTATTTTGTTTGTACCAAGCCATTTGTTAGTCAATATGACAGAATCCCAGTCTTGATGGGGCTAAACCATCAGGCTATGTGCACATAAAAATTTGTGATAAAAGGGAGAAGTTACTGCCTTAGTATGTGAAATGTGTGATAGCACTGGAATATACATAGTGATATGTTTTATTCAGTGTTATATATATGATTATCTATCATATTAGTGATAGCTCATTTGTGACATTGATTCGAATATTGTGAATCTCTATTGATATTTCATTTGTGATATTGATCTGATTATTATGAAACTCTTTTGATATCTCATTTGTGATATTGATCCGATTACTATGAATTCTTTCATACGAATTTATTTTTTATGAGCTAATAATAGTACTAACATCTAGTATTGCTATAAATGTTGAACCTTAAGATACTTATCCATTGTACATGCTACCTATATGGCACTATAATCTCATTGAGTTGACGACTCATTCAAGTGTCTGTGGTTTCAAGTAGAGGTGATCCTAATCAGTCAGCTTCTTGATTCCTTCCTCCAACAAGAAGGCTGTGATCAATGTAAATATTATTGTTAAATTACTAAAACTCTAGTTGCTCCATAGTATCTTTGTGGATGATATTAGTGTTGGATGTGTGTAAGCATTATTATAACATTGTTGAGAGAATAATACGTGTCTATATAGAATGTGAGGAAGAATATTCTCAGTGATCCTGGGAATTTAATAAATAATTGATTATGGCCCACTTAAGCAAATATCCAAGATAAGTAATGAATGTATTGTGGGTTCTACGAGGTGCTCGGTGGCGTTAAGCCTATCTAGACCCTATGACCATTGCACCACTAAAATTTGGGGTGTGACAATAAAAAAGTATGTAACACCCACCGCCCATTTTCGGAGGACTAGACGATGAATACCACATTTAGTGCCTGAGCACCGTCTTATCTTACTTACTAATCCAAATCATATATTAGAAGTGGCGGAGTTTCCATAAGGAGGCAAGTAAGAAATTTTAAAGTACAAGTTTTAGGAAATTCTTATGAAAAATTCACAAGAGTTTTCCTTAAAAATTAACTTGCCACACAAAAAAAATAAATACACTTTCAATATTTATTTCTCCAAACCCCCAAAACTCCAAATCAACACAATCAATCACATAGCACTTCTAAATATTCACATCAATCAACGTAGGTTCTAACATATTATATTACCATTCATTTCAAGAATTAATTACTATTAACCATACACACCAAATTCACATAAAGATATAATATCTTAATTAACCACAAATCTCATTAAATTACAAACTATATATATAACATCAATTCTTTACAATATTTATATACAAGCCATTGTTACATCTCAAAATATATCCTATCCTAAACACAGTTTCTTCTCTGATGCTACGCCTCTGGTCTTCAGGTAGCATCCACCGCTTATAACCTGCGCGTGATGAAAATCAGCGCGCTGAGTGGAAGACTTAGTGGTGCTAAATAACTTAATAAATGAATAAAAATGACTGCCTAAGCAACAAACTCATTGCATAACTTAAAAAAAAACTTAAATCAAATACAAAATATCAAAAGCGTTCTAATCAATAAATATATTATGGAAATCATAAGTAAATTTATTCTTAAGCATAAAATTATAGTTTGACAAATCTAAGGAAACTTCTATAAATACCATTATATTGTCATTTCTCTTGTAACAAAACATGATTTATTCTTAGTTAAGGGCTCATACATATACTGAGAGAAATATAATCAGAATCGATTTCAGAGATATTAGAGGCAGAGATGTGGCCTATGAAAGGACCACCAGAGATAGAGATATGGCATGTGAAAGTGCCACCAGAGTAGAGATGTGGCATGTGAAAGTGCCACCAGAGTAGAGATGTGACTAGTGAAAGCCCCACGAGAGTATAACAAGGGTGTCTGCTTATCCAGAGAGGGCTGGTAACCCTAGCATATGATCATAGCTCATATCATAACAGAGAGGCATTAAAGTCGAGTATGGTCATCTTACATAGTAAATCTCATCTTACCATATTTCAACCATGCCTAGTAGAGCCCAAATCAAAACCATTATTTTACAAATAACCTTATTACTTATACATAAGTCCTTTGCAAAACATCTCATAACTTAGTACTTATTATTTCAAAATTACTTAACTTACTACTTGTATATATACTTATCAAATCTTTCTTATGTTCCAAATCAAAATCATGTCTCTTAAATACACATACATACATAACTTTAAATACTTAGAAATCAATGTTTAAAATACAAAAACATATTTTACCACGTTAGGGTGGTTCGGCCTCCTTAGGTCATCAAAAGGGGAAAGAATTCCCTTTCCTAAAACACCATATTTCAAGTTCGAAATACTTAGTTAAAACATTAAAAATCTTTACTTAACACATTTAGTCTTACAAACTTATTTCTACACATTTAAGATGTGTCGAAAAATTTGTATGTATGTTAGCGGGTTGGTTGTCTAGTTCTAGCCTTTTTTAAGTCTTGTAAAATGCTTAAGCATTATAATTCAAGGTAGTGCTTTAAACTACCTTTAAAACACTTAACAATTTACTCATTTAAGTTAAAATTCACATGAAAAATAAAGAAAATCCAAGACCCTTTTAGCAATGCTAGGTTCGACCTCTCCCTCAAATGAAAGGGAAAAATTTTTTCTTTTAAATTAACCACATTTTCTCAAAGACAACCCCATTCAAAGCCACACTAAAATCAAAGAACACAAAAGCATGAAGCAAAAGTTCATGCCTTTCCTCCTAAGGAGGTTCAACCAAGTGAAGGGGAAGGAGAAGGGAATGCTTCTCTTCTCATTCAAGCATTTCATTATGCTTAGAAAACATAGAAAATCGTGTAAAAATAATCAAATATCCAATTCCCCAACACAATTCACAAAATCTTTAAAAATCATTCAAAACCTAAAAATTGGAAACTTGAAGAAAATGAAATGAGAATGAAAGTATTAGTGCACTAACCTTCAAAACAAGCTTAAAGAAGCTTGGAGAGCCTCAATTGTTGGCTTTCTCCTTCCCTTTTGAAGAGGGTTCTCCAATTTCTTCAAATTAGGAAAAATACCCATTAAAATCAAGAATTAACAAAGGAAATAGATGGAGCATGATTTAATGCATCAATTACATGTCCTAACCATGAATTCTACTTATTAATTCACAAAACTCAAAAATCACAACTTACTTACTTGATGGAAACTCCAAATTCCTTTACTTCTAATCACCAATTTCCACTTCTTCTACTTATTTCTTAAGGTTTAATTACTAATTTTTGGTTTAATTCATGAAATTTGAGGTATTTTAGAGGTAGAGAAAATGAAGAAAATGGAGGAGATGGAGAGAGAAAGTGGCGTGGAAGAGGTGGAGAAGAAAGAGGAATGGTGTTGCTTTTAAGTAGAAAAATCAAAATTGACTACTTAGTTTTATGCCAAATGAATGCCTATGATCAAGTCAAGGTATTCTCATCCAATGGCTCTAAATATTCATCAAATAATTGTCATTTAATTATTATTTAACTTCACCAATTAATTAAATTAATTCCATGAAAATAATTCATCAATATTCCTTAACATACTACACTAGAAAACACTATTCATTAAATACCTTAATTCTCCAAAATATTCATGAAGTACTTTCTATCCACCTAAATCATGCAAACATGCTCTAAAAATATTAAGTGAAAAATTTGACATGCATAGTAATTTTTTCAAGCCAAAATAATATCAAGTCCCGGACTGATGGTACTATTCACATGCCAGTAAATCACTATTACCAACACTGAAAAATGGACTGTTACAGAGTACTATCAAATACTAATAATGTGTAACACACGTAAAAAAGAACACTAGTATATATCACAGTTTATGAAAATTAGACTAGACCAATCGGTTCGATTAGAAAATGACTTATGGTTCGATCCGGATTGCATTGAATAATCAAATATTTAAAAAATCGAACTAAACCGGTAAAAACTGGATGAAAATTGGCTAAAAGTTGTTGAACCATACCGGTTGGTTCAATTTAATTTGGGATTATTGCAATTTTGGTGTATGAACTTTGCAATTTTTTCTATTTTAGTATATGAATGGAAAAAGTGAATAATTTAGTGAATAAACTATTAATTTTTTAACAATTAAGTGAATTTTGCACACATGGATAGCCGAAAATCCTTATAGGATGATATAGGCTCACTTATTCACTTGATCTTTGTTTAGTCAGCGCCAAATAGGAATCTAGGTGGCAATCCACGTGGATTGCACTAACTAAAAATGGAAAATGATAAAAATATTAGATGTCATCTCTATTATCTCTAATGGCGAAACCCCAAGAGCCTAAGAAAATAAAACAGTTAAAAATATCAAATGCCGATTCCAAAGGAAACCCCTTCAAAATCCAATTTCTTTAAACCTAAGAGTGAAACTTTCGTCTTATCATCCATCGACGTCGTCACCAGCAGCGGTCCTCACAAAAATACTCAAATGGATTAATGTTTGCTTCTCTGTTTTCTCTTTGCTCTCTCTCTCTCTCTCTCTCTCTCTCTCTCTCTCTCTCTTTCTAATTAATCTTCTCTCTTTCTCTCCTCTATTTTTTTAATTAAAACTAATAATTCTTATTGGTTTGATTCCATCAGAGACTCTTCGTCTACTCATGTTAAATCTATTGCTTTTTCTTTCACTAAAATTGAAGAATGAAAAAAATTCAAGAAAGCGAAAGAAGAAGAAGGAAAAAGGTTGATGATGGAAATGTATTGTTAGACTCATTTTTTTTATATTTTAGATTCTTTCATTGCGCAAAAGTCATATCCAATGGAATTTATAATATCGATTCAATGCACTCTAATTTTTCCTGTTTCTTATTCTTCTTATTTTTCTTCTTCTTGAATCTTGGTTTATTTGTGTTTTTTTGAACCATTATTTTCGGTTTTTGTGTTAGTTGTGGATTGATATTTATTTGCTTTGAATTTTTATGGTGAGATTTGGGTTGAGATATAAATAGAAAAGAGAAAACGATTTATTTTTTGGGAATTTGTGCAGTAATGGATTTTGCAAATGATCCGATGGAAGTGAGAATGGTAAAGAAGGAAAATATGTGCCTTTGAATTCTTCACAGGTTTTATTGTTGATCAATTAGCTTACATTTATATAATAGAAGGCAAAGGATGCAATTATGATTTTTGAACTACAAAACTAGCATCTTTTGGGAATCCAATCGTTGGACTTAGTGTTGGAGTGAATGAGGACGTAGAGAAAGAGATAGGGGTAGATTTGTCATTTTTTGTTATTAGTTAGGGTAATCCACGTGGATTGCCACGCGGATTTCTATTTGACGTTGATTAAATAAAGACCAAGTGAATAAGTGGGTCCATATAATTCTCTAAGGATTTTTGGCTATTCACATGTGCAAAATCCACTTAATTGTTAAAAAATTAATAGTTCATTTATTAAATTGTTAACTTTTTTCGTTAATACACCATAATAGAAAAAACTGCAAAGTTTATACACTAAAATTGCAATTATCCCATTTAATTTCTGTATTTTAATAATTATGGACTTTTTTTTAATTTGGACCCCTAAAATTAGACTCACTAATTTTTTAATTTTTGAACCTTTTTATTTATAAACTCAACTCCTAATATTATTAATTAAATGAAAAATAATAATACATTTTATGATAATTAATTTTTTTTAGTTTTAAATTTATTCATAATTTATTTTTTTAATTATTTAGTTATTTTTTATTTATTTTTTTTAAAACTCAATTTTCAAAAATTTTTTTATTTGAGTTCAAAATTTTTTTTGATAACCTATATTTTCAATTTTATTTAATAAATATATTTAAAAATATTACTTATAAAATCCAGTTTAACCGTATTAAATCCGATTGAATCCTCCAGTTTAATAATTTCCTCCCTTTATCAGTTTATTACTTGTTCTTAGATTAAAAATATCTCTAAATAGCAGATATTTTTTTAATATTAAAATCATACATAATTGCAACTTTTTACAACTTTTTAATGCGTTTGGTCCAATAAAATCAATCTAAAATATTTTGAAAATGGATTGCTGAATTTTAAAATTCAATTAAATTATTTTGGAAAAATCTCATAAAGTTGGTGGCTTGATTTCATTTAATAGTTCACTCATTTAAATGCAATTTTAAGGAAGAACACAAACACAGTCATATTTATATCTTTTTTTGTTACTAGTTTTTTATAAGACGTCCATTGCACGTTGATTATACTTGTTATATATTCAATTTTTTATCTATATAATATTAAAATATAAATTTTATTTAGATTAAAATAAAAATAAATGGTCAATTTATATTACATTTTAATATACAAACTACTTGCTATAATACTATTTATATACTTAATTCTGTTTTTATATAATTCCTAGACCTAATCGCTTAATTTTTAATTCATAAATAAAAATTTTAAGATTATAATCAATGCAAAAAAAAAAAAAAATCAAATCATTATTCAATATTCAATATCTACCTTTAACTCTCAATTAATATCTATATACAATTAAAATGAAAAATAAAAATAAATTATGTTTTACTGTTAGGTAAAAGGAAAGAAATAAGATGATAATTTGAATTAATAATATAAGTCACTTTGGCTGTGGTAGGAATATTATTTATCTAGTGAAATATATACCCATGCACACAAATTCTTGAAATCTCAAAAATTGATCTAAACAGAACTATATAGTTCTAATTTTTTTTTCCAGTTTCCCAAACAACATTTTCTTTTAAATAAAAAAAATTTAGGATATAAAAGAAAAAATATTATGAAAATTTAAAATGTTTAATCATAAATATACCGTATATTTATCGCAAGGAGATTTAAATTTCTTACTAAATTAAAATTATAGTAATTACAAATTATTCAATAACAAAAAAAATTATTATTAAAAATAAAACTATTTCAAAACTCACCAAACAAAAAAATGTTTCAATGTGTATAGATATATAAATATATCAATAAAATAATATATATTTTTAAATTAAAATGTTCAACTGTTTATCATCTTAGGTTTAATTATGTAAATTCTATTTAATTTTTTTTTAAAATAATATATCCAATCAAATCTTACAAATATAAAAAATATTAATAAAAACAATATATATATATATATTTTTTTATTTTTCCTAAATAAAAAATTATATATATTATTTTTAAAAATACATCTAATTAAATCATACAAACATAAAAAAAAGAGAATATTAATAAAAAAATATATTTTCTTTCTTTAAAGAATTAAGTATTTAATAATTAAAATATAAAAATATTTTTAAATATATCATTATTATATATATTTATTAAAAAATAAATTTAACAAAAATAAACTTTAAATTTTTAATTGCTTAATTATCTATATATATTTATTTAAAAATAATTTTTTTTAATTTATTATGAGACCTAATGGGCTAAAATAACACTATGGATTATCAACAAAGAATTATCTTTCACTTATTAAATTGGTGAATACATTTATACTGAAAATGATTCGAACTTAAGACCTCTCACTTACGTAGATGAGAAGACATTATTGGCTTAAAATAATTTTATAATTTTAATAACAAAATGTAATTTTCTAATTGATTATTACTAAAATTATTTTAGAATATATTAAATTTCATTAAAGATGTTATCGGAAATCCCATTATTCTCTCATTATTCCCACTTTTATATATAATATAAATAGATGTAAAAAAGAGAATAGGGAAATAATGAGATTTTCTATATTGTCCTTATAAAATTTAAGATGTTCTAAAATAATCTTAGTGAAATATCTCATAAAATTATTTTAAAAATATTTAAATTTTAATTAAATCAAAAATTTAAATTTTTGACTAACATGGACTGTAAATACCGAAAAATTTTAATTTGAGTCCAAATTTATAGAGTTGGGTCTAAACCTAAAGTATGTTATTGAAACTTCTAGTCGATAATATTTTTAAATTCCTAAGAATTAATAGTAGACGTTGAATATTGAATCAATTATAAAAATGAAATAAATAAATAAACAATAAAATAAATTGATTATCCTAAGCTAAACGCAAATGTTATTGTAGTGCACTTATTGTTGAATAAATTGAAGAAAGGTTCTAGAACTTGACTAGGTCAACAAAAATAAATCAAACCGCCTGAAAACCATTAGAAAATAAATCAAACCAGCTGAAATAGGTTAAAAATCTAGAACTTTCTATTGAATTGGACCAAATCCAAATTGGACTGAATCAAGGTATAAATATTTTTTTGGGGGTGAGGAGAGAAACCCAAATTCTTTTGCTCTCCTTCGGCGGACGATCACAACGCCTCTCTCTCCTTCCTGTTTCTCGGCAAAATGATCATTATTTTCAGCGAGTGAGGGCTCTAACCTTAAGAGCTTGGCAAGACGAACACACCTATGGCTACTGTTTGCATGGCAGAGGCCTGGATTAAGGGGAATCGCAAGTAATGGGATTTAGCGGTGCAGTGCTGTGGCAGAGGCCTGGATCAAGGGAAATCGGGAGTAATGGGATTCAGCGTCGCAGTGATGGATTTTTAGGCAATTCTTATCGTTAACGACAAAGACAGTCCTCATGGAGGCCTTCGATGGGCGCCCCTCTCCATAAATTCCAGTGATTAGCTCCATTCCACTAATCCACCATGATCGACGGCAAGGAGGAGGCTTTCGATGTAATTTTCGGCTAAAGGGCTCCTTTCTGCAAATTGGTGCCTTTTCCATTGAAATCGATTTTGCATGGTGGCCGGCGGTGGTGGTCCGGTGACCGGACGGTGACGTTTCTTGGGGCAGAATTTAGTCCTCTTTGCAGTGATCACAGTTCTACAATCTAAATCTAATTCGGTGAGCTCTAGATTTCGATATTATAATTTTACTAAGTTCCATTAGAGTTTATTCGTGCGCGCTCAAATTATGTTGGTATTTGGAGAATGTGAACCACTATTATATAACGAAATATTTACCGCTTCTAGATCCTAAATATATTTATAGAAAATCATATTATTAGTTTCATTAAATGTATTTATGTGTAGTCATTATAATTGTATTTAGTAAAGGAAATTGTAGCCAATGGAGGATGGGAATTGACTGATGATTGATTGACCGATGGATGGGCTGTGTTGGTTGTTGGTACAAATGTATGTGTTTCATTGCTTGAATGTGAAAATTGAAAATATTGGACCAATCCAGATAGTTGAATGGACAATATATAATGAGAGAATTAGACTCGAAGAAAATATAAATTAAAAGAACAATAAAGACGTCAAAACTAACTTAAGATTGATTTTGGGAACTGAAATAGTCAAATTAGAACTTAGAACTTAGGCTAGCGCATATATCATATACATAGATCAGAATAGATAACTTAGGGGTAGAAAACTTGAATAAGGAATTTATGTTAATCTAGAATATATATACTAAATGATTACGAAAAAGATAGATATAATATTATTAAAAATTAGAATTTAGCAAGGACAATTAGAATTCATGAATAGTAAATTTATTTTGGTTCTTTCTTTAGATCTTGCGGGTCCCACAGAGTCAAATTCCAAATAGTAGAATATCGGGAAAGGAACATAGCTTATAACCCAATTGGAAAACGATGAGTAGTGTTAGATAATTGGCATCATTAACCTGCATTTGCATCCATGCATACATGGCTAAATGCTAAACAAGCATTACTTAGTAAATTGTTATTTTGTGTTGAATTATTTGTTGCTATTGGAAATGATTCGATTATTTGTGTTATGCTTCAGGTATGCTTTGCTTGTGTGGAATTGGAATGAAGTGGGTCACTATTAGATTTGTGAGGGCGGTCTATAATATTGTTAGCAATGTATGGGGAGATCGGCGCCCTTATGTACATATAATAAAATATGATATGGAAAACCATAGAGTAACCTCCTATTGGTATGGAAAAGAAAAGATATTATAAAAAAAATTAGAGGGCTAGTCGAGTGAGGTTGAGACTAGTCGAACGTGTGTGGGGATCGGTTCCTTAGTGCACACATGATGAGAGGGCAGGCCTTATGTGATGACTGCTCGTTGGGAGTTTTGATGACGCCATTGATCAATTTTCACATGATGTGATTATGTGAAGATGTTAATAATTATGATTAATATTGTTAATGTCATTTGTGTGATTGACTGCATGATTATACAACTAGTCGGATGACTAGATTGATTTGTTCACGCATTTATATGATTGTACGAGATGATAGGGTTAACTAACCTACTCACGGAGTTTAAGCACTCATCTTTGCCCTATTATTTTTCCAGGTTACAAATCTTCTAGTATTGCGTGACTCTTTGCCATTTGACATTTCGACAAAATGTTTAAAACAAAACCTTAATTAATCTTGTTCGGTGTATTGAAGGAAAATTTTAAATTCATTAACTGTTCTGCAATTGCAATAGTCGTGTATATTAAAATTTAGAAATTTTTGGGATATGACTTATTAAAGTTTCTATTCTGTAATATATGGATATGAGCCTAGAAAACTTTGTAAATTGATTTATTATTAAATATGATAATATGGGTCAAGTGACTCAAGACTTATGATATGTGAATTTTGGTGATATTGGGCATGAGGCTACTTCTATTGAACATAAAATTTGAATATATTTTTGGCTTACTATGTGCTTTGGTGGCTTTAAGTCTATCCAGGTTTTGGCGCTAATCTGGCCTAAGATAACGGGTCATGATAAAGATGGTATCGGAGTAAAACTTAGGGCCGCAGTCAGTAATTGCGGAACATCAAGGCATCCATTTTATTTGACACAGTTTTCCTTCTACTTCTAAGCTAGCATTAAGGACTAGCAATTCAAAAATTTAAAAGAATTAAGATTTTGTAGTTTTGTGACTCTTTCCCGATGTTGGGATGGGCAATAACCAACACACACTATGCATAAAAATGGTTGCAGATCCATGATTTTATAGAAGCAAGGAAAAATTAAGTGGTGGAAATCAGATGTGGTTAGAAATAAATAATATTTTAAAATTTCCTCATAAAGCATCGAAAACACAGTAGACGTCAAGGAAGTGTAGTGGCCTGGTCAATTAGTGCACTCTTTCTAACGAAGACTGTGTCCTCAACTTGATGGACTTAGGATAAAGGGATGGTTTAAGCAAAAAGTCTTTTCCTAAAATAAATAACGCAAGTATCATTACTGTTTGATAGAAGAAAAGAACAATAGGAATGTCATAATTTACTGAATATATTTTGAGTATTATAATAAACAAGTTAGAATTAAATATTTAGAGTTCCTTATGATAATGCAAATCTTCAAAAAAAAAAAAAAAGAGTAATAATAATAAAAATTTTTGGAATCAGTCTAGGTCATTGCTCTAAAGTATCTAGACCTCACCTTATGAACATGAACCTAAAATTCCAAAGCAGTTCCTTTTTAGCTCGTAGAGTTCTTATTTTGGATGTGTACCAAACCTTGGTCTAAATGGACATAATATTTTTAAATTATAAAGTGTTTCACTATTTGACATTTTCAATCTTGAATGATACTTGATTTGATTTTTTAAGTTAAATTTATATGCATTTATAAATTTTAAAGATCTATATTACTGCTGTAGTGTTTGTGTCGAATTCTTCTGGATTTGACTCTTGTGGTATGCCTGATGCTTTAAAGTATAGTAGACAGATTTTTAATTTTTGCGATATAGCATTGTATCCCAATTTTGTTTTATTATTTCAAAATCCAATCTACTTGATTTAGAAAAAGGTTTTGTTATTTGAAGCAATTGTTATTTTGACTTTTTGAAATGATTGGTAATTGAAAAAGGGATTTTTTAAAATATTAAAAATAGCTTTGACGATTCAAAGCTGGTCTATTTATCTATTTAAGAATCTTTATGATTCCTAAGATTAAAATCAAGCTTTACATAATAAAAATATTATGCTTTTTAACTATTATAAAATAATTTGAAGTGTATACCTAGCTTACTTGATTTAAGCATTAAAAATTTAAATTTTTGATTGACAATTGCTTTTTTGAGTGTATGTTAAATTATATATTGAAAAATCTGCATATATATTATTATTATGACCAAATCCTTACCTTGTTTTAACTATTTGGTTTTAATAATGTTATAGTTTGAAAATACCATTTTCATTGTACTTTGAGGCAAGCCAAATCTACGAACCATTGAGGAGCTAGGGGAAGTCAAGGACTCATAAGGAAGATTTCTAATTGTCATTCAATATCTATAGTTATGGAAGGGTCGAATGTTAAGAATTAGGCAACATACGAATAAGTGGCCTGAGAACATCTAGAAAATAAAAAATTGTCAGGTAGAAGAAGGTAAGTTGGACAAGTATATAATTAGGGCATAGTTAGTGTAATCCAAGAGTTAACAAGCAAAGGAACTGGGAAGTGAAAGTTTACTGTGTAGTAAACCTATAAAGAAGATAGAAGTTAAGATCTTGGTACACAGATGTTGTTTAATAGGTCAAGTTGAGTTTGTGGATCACGTATAATAAAATGAAGTTTGGAATAAGAATTCATAGTGAAGTTATGACGGATTGGTGTTCCAAAGTAGATTTGTTAATTAGAAAAGAATGGGCAGTTCATCTTGCCTAGTGAGAAATATGTGATTAGAAGCAGATAGTGGAAGTTATAAAATATAAGCCAAATTCTAGGATTGAGTGTAATCCGATATAAAAGTATGGGTAATAATAGTAGAATTGGGTTACAAGGCTCAATAAAGACTTTAGCTTGTCAGGATGTTGGACTTTCCATCTCCTTTTTTTCAAGAGGAAGAAATAGAGTCAAATGTGTTTGATTTATTTTATTTAATGAAATTATTTTTCATTATTAGATTCATTCATTAATGCTTAAAAAAGCCTTTTTTACTTTGATAAAAGTTTTATTAAAAATTGGAGTCGTTACCCATATTAGGTAAAAATTCTCGAATTAGTCGATTAATTGGAATCGACTAATTTGGTTTTATTAACCGGAGATGGGGTTGGGTCGGGAGTTAGGTATGAATGGGAATGTGTTAGACATCCATTTCGCTTGGTTAAACTTGTAACACCCATAGCTTGGTCCTGGAGGATTAGACGGTAAGTGCCACATTCGATGCTAGAACACAGTCTTAACTCACTTGCAAATCATATTATTAATTAAAAGTGACAATGGATTCATATATTTAGCAAGTGTTTTTTTTTTAAAAATACTTTAGGAAATTTCTGCAGAAAAATTGTAAGAGTTTCCCTTAAAAATAAAAATTATTAAATAAATAAAAAATAAAACACTTCCAATTATAATCTTCCAAACCCCATCAAACTCCAAATCAACATAAGTCATAAGCACTTTTAAAATTTGACCTCAATCAAATAATCTAACTCATCATAAATATTATCACATTTTATGGTTCTAACATTCAACCATAAAATATGTCTAAGCAATAATCAATTAACTTAATTATTTTTACATCTTCTTAAATTAATGTTATACATGCAATATAATTTATATATGTAATCTATCCAAAATATAATTTTCAATTTTGTTGTTATGCCTTCGGTTTTGAATAGCACCCACTATCCTTAACTTATGTGTGATAAAAATCAACGTGCTGAGTATATTACTCAGTGGTGCTAAATAAATATACATGAAAGTTATTGTTGCCTAAACAATGAACTTAAAGACATAAATCTTATAAAAATATTTAGAAATAAGATCATAAAATTCCATTCATATAAAAAAAGTTACTTAAAACATAATCATAAAGTATAAAACGTTAAACGTACGAAAATACTCATTTAAAAACATAAATTCTTACTTTCAATTAAATATAATTAAATATAAGCAATAATATTTTTAATATTAAACAAGTCTCACAATACTCATTTAGGGCTTAAATACTCATTTCGTAATATAACATAGTTGACCATAGATCGCCAACCATATCATAAAGGTTTAAAAGCCTACTTATACATAATAAGTCAGTTTGCTTAAACATAAGTTATCCAGAGTCTAGCATATGATCATAGCTCATATCACATCATAATGACATCAAAGCTGAGTATGCTCATCTAACATAATTGAATCACATCATACCATATTTCAACAAGCATACAGGAGCCCAAGATCATATTTTTTCTTCTTAAATCATCTTCTTTCTTGTAAACCAATTCATGTTAAAATAGTTTATAACTTAACATATTTTTCTTAACCTCTTCAAAACTTACAACTTGTAAATTGATCAAAACTCACACTTATTCATAACAACAGTCATACTTTCAAAATATTCCCATATAACATATCATTCAATAATTAAAACCAACATTAGAAAAGATGAAAAACATGTCTTACCATCATAGGGTGGTTTGGCCTCTAGAAGTGCACAAAGGAGAGAAAATTTTCTTCCTTCCATTTACCAAATTTCAAGCTAAAAACACTTAATAAAAACATTAAAAACCTTTACCATTTATCAATTAAACATAAAACTCATTCTTTACGTATTCAAAGCTTTCTTTAAGTCTTGAAAAATTCTTAAACATTGAAATACAAGAAAGAAGTTTAAACCACCGTTTAATTACTTATCAACTAACTCATTAGAGGCAAAATTTAAACATAGAAATCAAAGAAAACATAGGCCCCTTCACCAAGCTATGTTCGGCTACTTTTAGTGTGGTAGGAAGTGATTGTTTTCCCTTCCAATAAAGCATTCTACATGCTTATAAATCATTCAAAAACGCATTTTGACAATCGAACATAAAAAATCATAACATAAAATGTAAAATCCCCAAAATTCACTAAAAACCTAGAAGTTGCAAACTTTGTGAATTGAAAGAAAATGAAATGTATAAGTGCACTAACCTTTAAAAGCAAACTCAAAAAAGCTTCAATCCTTAGCTTTTTCTTTCCCTTTAGAGGATGGTTCACCCACCTCTTCAAATAGCAAAAATTACATATTAAAATTAAGAAATTAACAAAGAAAGGGTTAGAGCATGGTTAGAGCATAATCTAACATGTTCTAACACTTAAATATTATGAAATTCCTAACTAAATCCTTAAAACCTAAATTCACAGCTTACTTGGTTTGAAAGAGTTCTCTAAATTCTCAAGTTCTAGTCACCAAATATTATCCTTTATGCTTAAGTTTTTAAGTTTGATTACTCAACTTTGGTTGAATTTGGTGGTTTGGTGTAGTTTAATGAGTAAGGAAGTTGGAAGAAAATGATGGAGGAGAAGAAGGAAAGTTAACGTGAAAATGGAGTAGGAAAAGAAATAAGGTGGTAGTTGACTTAAGTAATCAAGTCAAATTTTACTACCCAAATTTATATCAAAATAGATGGCCAAGATTAAGTCTTAGGTAATTCCATCCAAGGGTCCTAGACATTCACTAAATAATTCTCTTCTAATTATTATCTAGCTCCATATTTATATTAAATTAGCTCTATAAAATAATTTCTCAATTTTTCCTTGATAATACTACTCTAGAAAGCACTATTCACTAATTACTTAAATTCTCCAAAAATATTCATGAAGTATTTTCTATTCACCTAAATCATGCAAATATACTCCAAAAATGTTAAATATAATATTAGACACAAGTTGCACTTTTTTCGGACCGAAATAATATTAAGTCTTGGACCGGTGGTACTATTCACAGATCGATAAGTCACTATTTTAGACACTAAAAAATGGGATGTTACAAAGCCAGCCTCCTAATTAACCATTAATTGATAATTAATCAATAATGCGATTAACTAAAAGTGAGATGTAAGACATTTTAGTACATTTTTTGGGAAACTATGTCATCCATACAAATTATTGCAAGCATACTAAACATAGAGCATAAAGCATACACAAAGAAAGGGGGAAAGGAAAAAAGAATATAATTCATCTCCTAAAATACAATCTACCCTTAAAGCCTCAAAATTTTTCAAACCCAATTAATTATTACATTAAGCAATAATAAGAATCCCATTAAGGATCCTTTATCTTTTGTAACAAAAATAAAACATAAACCAATCTCATGCACAATTAAACACAAAAGAAATAAATGTTCACAAGGGTATAAATCAAGCAAAACATCCATATTCAATCAATCATCCAATAAATATGAAGATGATGAATGTAAGTATTATAAAGGTGACAAATGACGGTTAGAGCAATAATAATAATAAACATCAAAGTAAAAGGTAAGAAATTAAAAGAGAACAATGATAAACTGCTTGCAAATTAAAGGACAATAATTTAAAGATAGAAATTTATAGTTTTGACAATATTTAAGCTCATGACTTTGATGTTCATCCCTAAGGATCAACAAATCCACCAATCATTGCTCTCAATCTTGTTTTAATTGCTTGTTTGATCCATTTATGACTTAATATGCATCACGAACCACTTAAGATCGGAGCTTGGCCACTGGATCTCCAAATTAGGACATTTATTAGATTTTTACACATTCAGAGACTCTGAAACGAAAGGCCATGCACCACAAAGGACTATGTCATGTGCCCCATGCTTATGGCACACGCCACACGTAGTGGTATAGGGACTTTCCTAGATTAGGAAGAATTTTATGTTTATTGGCAAAATAGGGGATTCTGGAACTTGTGGCATGAGCCACAGGGAAATGGTACATGCCACATGTAGCGGTGCACATCATTATGGTTGGCCTCGTGCCATAAAGGTGCAAAAATCTCTATTTGGTTGATTCTAGATTTTCCTCACAACAAACCCAAATTAGCATTTTAATGCCGAAAAAGAAAAGAAAGAAAGGAGAAAGCGACTAAAGATCCTTCAAAATCACCTTCGGTGGTTTCCTTTAGGATTTGCTTGAAAAATGGATGAAGGGAAACCCAAAGATAGCTCCTTAATCCAATAGTCCGTGAATGAAGATTAAGGACGTGTTTCTGGGATTTCTGACTCTTGCTCAAGGGTTTTAATGATTGAGAATCAATGAATCACAACTTAAATCAAAGATAAACACAAATTTTCTTTGATTCTTGAGTTGAGTTTTGAAAAATGCAATAGTTTCCCTTAAGTGTCTAAAAAATCCTCCCTTCGACACACCCCCAATGCTTATTTATAGGCAAAACGGTGTGGGTGACCCTATTTTAGGGCTGACATGGCAAAAATGTCATTGTCAAGCCTTGCAATGGGACTCGGACCATTTTTACCAAATCGAATCGTGTACCATGCAAAATGAGGTTGTGTACCGAGAAGTGCGTCGGGCGGGTAGATGCCATTGTGAAATGCCCATTGATTCGAAAAAGTAAAAATGGTTAAACATAGACAATCTAAGCCATGGACCATCGGCCCGAAAACCAAAGCGATCAGGAACATCGATCTAGTTTCATGTGAAAAATGGTGTATCATCACTGAACCTTTTAGCAAAAAATTTAAGCATATATAGTTTCCCCCTACTTTGATTATATTTTGCTTTTCAAGAAAAATGTCATCAAAGTGTAAAGTAGATGCGTAAGTAAAGAAATAATTACCTGATTTGCCTTCTCTGAATGGCTTTGATAGATGGGGTATGCCATCTTGGCAATTTTATTAGGAGATTTGATAATGCTCCATCTTAGGAGGTGCACCACTTCAAATGACTTAATTGGCCATACTTAGATCAATCCAGTACCATTGCGGCATTTGATAGGTAGGAGAATTGTACCATGGTGCTTCTCAGTAACTTCTATAACTATCTTGTGCTAGTTAGCGGCTTTTAGTTTGAGGCAAAATGAGATGCGCCACTTTGGATGGTTTTCAGTGTGCGTCATTTCTGACAACTTCAATGGGTGAGGGGGTGCGATGCTTTGACCGACCAAATTGGTGAAGGATGGATGAATTGCACTATCGTGATTATTGGCGATTTTTGCAACATCCTTGGGCTACTCCACTTCGAGAGGAGCATTACTTTGGATGGCTTAAACTGGGATACCCTACTTTGGAAGGGGCGTCACTTTGGACTGCTTAAACTACGCTGCTCCACTTCGGACAGCTTGAATTGGAATTCTCCTTTTGGAGATTATCCTTTCAAATAGTGAATAGTGGAATGAGATGTGCTATATGGGTGGCTTTTGGGGTATGCCATTTCTGACGGCTTCAACGGATGAAGGGCTGTGATGCTTTAATTGACTCGATTGATGAAAGATGAATGAATTGTGCTATGATTATTGCCAGTGACTTTTGTAGCTTCTAAGGGTTAATCCTTTTGGAGGGACATCACTTTGGATGGCTTAAACTGGGCTACTCCATGTTAGGAGGGGTGTCACTTCAAACAGCTTAATTTGAGATAACTAAACTTTAGGAGGTGTGCTACTACGAATGTCTTAAATGTCGAAAACTCCACTTTAGGAGGTGTGTCACTTCAGACAACTTAACTATGAAAACTCCACTTCGAGAGGTGCATCACTTCAGATGGCTTAATTTTGAAATGCTCTGCTTAGGGAGGATCCTATAAAATAATGCTTGCAATACAAAGACAAAGAGGGACTTCAGTCGATTATGGTTAGAAATCATAAGGCCCAAAAAAGCGTACACGTGTGACACATGATTTTGGCATGAGAATGTGTGAATTCGCATGAGTTTGCATGTATTCATGTGTGCATTTGTTTATTTGTGAATCTGTTGCTTGTGTGAGAGTTATTCAAAAATTATGTCGTGGCATGCAAAACGAGACAACTTTCTTATGGCTAGTGATATGATGCCCTTGCTTAGGCGACTAGCCATTGGAGGGTTGTTGACTAAGTATGAGAGCTAGACACAATTAATGGGCCATACGGATCGAGCCGAGCCCTGAGGCTCAAGTTGGGCCTATAGGCCCACTAACCTTTATAAAAGGTGAAAGTGACATCACTTAGTCACTTTCAACCTTTTATTCTTTTTCTCCTCTCAAATTTCCTCTCTTCTTCCATACTCTTTCGTAACCAAAACAACCATGGCTGCAAAAAATGTCATAGATTGGCTTCTTGCCGACATTGTGATCAATCCTATGAATCGCCCTGTGAGTCATGGTATGAAATTATAGAAATTTATGCTGAATGTGGGCACAACTATCAACTTGCCGCACGACTTGCCCAACCACCTTTGTTACTGTGGAATGGAGGTATTTCAAAAGCTTTTCCTTTGTTGTCCCTATATTATTAGTACTAAAAACATGTAAACAAGTAGTTAGAAATCAAAAAATAGATTAGAGTTCACCTGAATTAATGATTTGGGCATTTTGGGCCTTTGATAGGCAAAAATGGTGTGCGCCATTGCGTGTAGCATGCGCCATAGGTGTTCTGGTGTGAGCCATTATTTTGCTATTTGGCTAGTTTACATGCTTGTGGCATGCTTCATAAGCACTATGGTTTGCGGCACTCCTCTATGGCTTGTGCCATAAGGCTTGCTTGATGCTCTATATTTTTTGTTTTCCTCATCTTTACATTTTCACCTGCATCAAAACATGAAAATGTGTTCCGCCACACTTTATTAGCAAACTTATAATGGTTTTATTTTTGGCAATCGGGTGTAAGGCATGGGAAATTCGATGCTAACACTTTTGTGCTAGTAAGTGATATGATTGGCTGCCTAAGCAGGTTTAGGAGCATGTTTAGTAGGTAGGCTTCGGTCATTTTGGGGACAATCTTTCCCTGGTGCAAGGATGGTCTCTGTCATTTAGTATATTAGCATTGATGGATCGGTGGATGGATTCCACGCACACATTCCACCTGCCATTCGGCTAGATGACTATCACACTAGTAGATTTTGCTACTATCACCGGGTTACCATTTGGAGAGTGGTCAGCTGTCTTTAATGATAGGTTAGGGACATTGAACCATCTAGGTCTGCAGGTGAGTTTTTGAGCCACTATTAGCATGGAGTCCACCATTACTGATTAAAGGGTTAAATACGAGAGTATCTATAATTATTATTAGGAGTTGCTCCAAGAGCAAGTGGCAGAGATGGACGTGGATGTGGTGGCCTAAGCCTACTTATTTTACCTGCTGTCAACCACTTTGTTCACAAATCATGGCAACTATGTAGATCTATCATTGCTACCATCCTTACAGGACTTAGATGCCACCAGGCAATTTAAGTAGGGAGCTGTCACTTTATCTTATTTGTATTATGGCATGGGCTTGTGTGTCCAAGGAGCTCGCTTGCAGATAGGCTACAAGCAGATAGTTGAGGTACATGATCTGAGTTGTCGATTATAGCCTATTTTCAGCTCTTTTTCTACTTTTCTCCTTATGCACTAATTTTTGCCTTGTCTTGATGTAGATCTGGGCTTGTGAGAATAGGGTCCTTCCCATGCCTAGCTTATTCGGCTTTGAGGGGGACATAAATGTGAGGACTTTACCTCAAGGTCAAGCATGGTGCTATAGTAGGAGGTATTCCCATACTACCTTAGAGATTGAAGTGTTCTAACAACTGTTGAATGGCTTGAATTGGGACTAAGAAAGTCACTACCTTCCTTTGTTTATCATATTTTTCTTTTCTCTTCTCTCTCTTGTCGTATTTTTGATGACTGATTTTTCTTTTTCTTCTCTCTTTTTAGTATCTTACAGATAGAGAGATATCCATTGGGAGATGCAGCTGACTTCATCGATTTTGTTCAGGCAGCTGTTGTCTATCAGCAAAGACGTCTCCTTCTTTCAAGACTCTTCTACGATATGTATTACCTCGAAGACAGGGTATACGAGTGGAAACTTGGCTCGGACAAGAGGAGAGTCCCTCATGATGCGCCCTACTATATATTGTCAATGAGGTCCGTCAAGTTGGCACAGGACATTGCTGTTGCTCGTAGAGGGTCAACTGCTACAGAACATCTAGAAACTTTTGAATCAAGTGCTTATGCAGTGTTTCTGTGGTCATAATTGTTGGTCCATGTTCCCCTCCTACTGAGTTTGATCCTTTCTCTAAGGCAGAAGAGATGGATAGAGATCAGGGCACTACCCTAGTACAAATGAGTGTTAATCCTCCTTCAATTTTGATCTTGGCTTTGCCCTAGAGTCTTTTTCCTTTTATTCTTAGATTGTGCCTTACTCTTATAGCAACAACGATAATGTGACAAGTGCGTGAGGAGAGGTCCCGAACCTAGAGCTCCGGATGCAACCATTATTGTCATTACGCTGAGCATGGGCTACGCGCTTCTTTCTCTTTCATCCTAGATTGCACAGGTCAAAGTGCCTAAGGCATGCTTGATACACATCTAGTAAGTCTGTACCGGATGACACAACTTAGTTGCACTCGTATGAGTAGCATTTACTCTTTATTCTAATAACTGCCTTCTTTATTCTACTTTCTTATTATGAGCCCCTACCCTGTCTTATTCTGCAGGTGTTGATTGATGACTATAATGAGGTGTGCCAGCTGTTTGAGGCAGTGCGATTGAAGCTGGCAATGGCAAGGCTCTTGGATGAGCACATATCTATAACTACAAAATCAATAGCACAAAAAAAAATATGTACTGTACATGCCACGTACGCATGAAATCCTTTAACTAATATTAATGAATGTACATAGAGTTTTAGCATGGGGCCTCCCGTAGGTCATGCTTGTGAGATGCAATGTGACGGGGATGCTGGTCGAGGAACTGAACATAGACAAGTAGTGATAGAAGAGGCTAAGGAGACTAGTAGTGAAGATTCAAAGGAGATGGCGTCCAACATGTCTTGAGTTGGTTGCCCCAGTCTATCATTTCTTCTTATTTTTCTCCTTTCCATTCTTTTTATTTTTGAACCCAGTTTGGGAAACATCTTATAACAAGTGATTTATTTTCATATATAAGAGATCCAAAAGCCCTTTTCTTTTCATGTTTCTGAGTGATACAAAAGTATTTATGCTTCATAGTTGAAAATTACATTGCTTATTGAATCGGAGGAATTAATGATAAAGCAGCATTTTCTGCAGTTGTTTGGCAAGCAGTGGTTTGCACCACTAATGCTGCAGTGGTAGCCAGCTGTCAAGCTATCTTTTACTTCTTTGCTATAAAAGCCCATAAAACTCTTCCACATTATAAAGGCTCTTTTCTCTTTTCCAAACGAAGCTCTCACTAAAACATTTCACTAAACTTCTCATTTATTCAACATTTCCCATGGATCAAACCTTGGCGCCTGCCTTTGAACCACTATATCACAATCTTAGCTGTGAGAATTGGGATTTACTATCACCATTCAAACTCAATGGTTGAGTTATTACCAGAGCATTTGGGTTCAACCTAGATTGCTGCAATGGTTGATAAACCATTTTGATTCTTCGAATAACTTATTTTGCCATCAAAACTCTGAGATCTGTCCATTATTTGAGGAGTTCAACATTATTTCTAGGAGAATACCCTTAGTTGAAGAAGTTCCTGTGGTGCCCTGACTAGATGTAGATCCTATTTCGTTGATTCTAATTGGCCTATGAGATACCATCATATGATTTTGGAGATGATGTCATGCCCTTGCAACCGTTTATTGACAATGCCTTGCACATGGACCGTTTTAGCCTGTACTGGTCGTCTCTTGTCTGCTTCTGCCTCCTTAGCCAGTTCTTGTTGCTCAGTGGCATCGAAGGCTATCGCAGCCTTTGACTAATATCAATAGTCGAGTAGATGGCTAGGCATTGCACACCGTTCCCATTTATTCCAACAGAGACATTTACATGGCTAGGAGAGCATGTTTGGGACTCTAGCTCGGTGCTTGATCCGATGGGAGTCCGCTTCTACTGCAGGTTAATGCATTTTCATTTTCATTCATTATCTCTTTTTTATGCACTAGCTTTGCTTAAGCTGCCCTCATAGATTTTTTACTTAATGAGCTTTCCTTTTTCTCTTTTTTTCTTTTGATTTATTTTTTTCAGTGCTCTAATTTTTGTTTAAGCTACCCTTGTGGGTTTTCAACTTAACGAGCTTTTTCTTTTCTTTTTTTTTCTTTTTCTTTTTTTTTAAATGCATTTACAGTTATGGGCTTTTAAGAAGTTATAGGTGATAGCTCCACCATCAGATAATTTGATGTTCGATTATAGACCACAAGTCTACATCTGATGTTAGCACCGTCTGACTGGCGAGACTGTGGAAGACTGGAATATTATTTTTCTAGATCTCACCTTTAAGGAAGTTACATGGACTTGCCTCTAGTGGCATATTGAGCGAGTCACAGTTTCCACTTACATGCTCTATGTGCCCCTGTGTGGGTTATTGATGACACTTGTTCATTATCCTAGCTGCATAGCTAGGCAATACGATTGACATCAGGCTGTTCCTACTAACACGTGATTGGAGGGTGGCCTTATTATATAATGATTTTTGACTCACTTTATTTCCACTTAACCTAGTCACATGACTGCACCCATTTTCGACGTGGCTGATACTTTTGCTTCAGACTTGTACTGCTCTTGGCTGCATGCTTATTTTGGAGTTGGTGTTGATTGAAAGTCGACTGATTTGCTGACAACTAGATTTCTATCAGGACTTGGCATGTAGATGCTCTTTCCTAATTTCTAATAAAATGAACTAGACAATTATTAAATGTGCGATTTATGGGATGTATGCATTTATTATGAATGAAATGTCTTTTGCTTTGAAATGTTTGATGTAGCTCTTATTATTCTATTGCATCAAGGTAAATTCACAATATTTGCATATTAACATAAACTTAGCATGACACGCTTTAAAGTTAATAAGAACACAAAAGGTGAATTAATTAATTGGGCTTGCCCACAAACGTTTCAAGCTATATATAAAATTTCTTCAACCTATCAAAGTTGACTGGTTTGGTGAACTCGTTACCTTCCATATCTGAAAGCTTCACTGCACATTTGGAAAACATCTTCTTGATTAGGAACAGGCTCTCCTAGTTAGGCTTGAACTTCCCCCTTGGGTCATGGGTGTTTGGCCATATCTGTTTCATAACCAAATCCTCTACTCTAAATAGCTTTAGGTCGACTCTCCTGTTGAAGTGTTTAGCTATCCTCTTATATAGTTGATTCATGAAACGGGCATCAAGCCTCTTTCCATCTAGGAGTGCTAACTCTTGGTAGTGATTTTCTGCCCATTGACATTCTAAAATATTAGACTCCATCATTATGCGCAAGGACTGCAAATTTATCTCAATTTGTAGTACTATTTGCATTTCGTAAAACAGAGAGTAAAGGGTTTCCCTATTCGCAGATTATGCTTCGGTATCCCCATAAAGCATATTGTAGCTTGTTGGCCCAATCACGGTGATTTTCTGTCATTTTCCTTAGTATCTTCTTGATGTTCTTGTTTCTTACTTCCATTGCCCCATTAGCTTATTATTTGTAAAGGTAAAGACTTGTGGTGTTCAATTCGAGACTTCTTTAGCAGTGTTTTCACTAATGCTTGGAACTAAACTCCATTGTCTATCACAATATGATGGGGGATTCTGTATCTATAGATCAGATTCTTCTCGATGAATTTGGCCATTTGCTTGGCGCCTGTGTTCTTAAAAAATTCTATTTCGTCCCATCTTGAAAAATAGTCCATTGCAACCATTATAAACTTGTGCCCATTAGAAGCAGGTGGTGATATCTTGTTAATGATATCTATTCCCCAAGCTACAAATGGCCATGGCGAGATAGAAGGATGTAATTCTGAAGGTCCAACGTGATATAGGTCTCCTTGTATTCGACATTGAAAGCACCTTTTCACGAAAGAAATACAATCCCTTTTCATCGTCAACTAAAAGAAATCTTGTCTGAGAATTTTCTTAGCAAACGACTTCCCATTCATGTGGGTACCGCAAACCCCTACGTGGATTTGTTCCATAATCCCTTCAGCTTATTTCTTCAATGTGCATTTTAGTAATGTCCTGCCTGATATTCTTTTATACAATTTTTTTTAGACTACGAACTGTAATGCCAAACATTATATAGCTCTTTTGTCATCTCTAGCTATTGATTTTAGGTTTACCCTTTTAGCCATCCATTGTAGAATATCAAAGAATCGTGGCTGTTCATCTCCCTAAATATCCATAATCCACTCACCCTCGTAACATGGGATGCTACTCGAAGACATCATAAATGGTTTATAAGGCATAATTGAGATCTCTTCCCAAGCTTATGCTAAGTTAGCTAAGGTATTTGATACTCAGTTATTTACTCTGCTCATGTGTGAAAGTCACCCTTTGAAAGTTTTGAACAACAACATGCAAATAGACAATATAAGATCTCAGCTTGTCCTATTTAACTGCCCGATTGCCATTAGCATGCTCAATGACTAGTTCGGAATCACCAATGACTTCCACTTCTTCAGCTTTAACTACAATCAAAGCTTCTAACCAAAATAGGCAAGCTTTATATTCTGCCATGTTTTTATTACTACAAACTGTAACCTTTTCAACATCGAGATGACTTCTCCTTACTAGCAAAATGCCTACCCCAACTCCTTTATTGTGAGTTAAACCATCAAAGTAGAGCTTCCATCCTTAGTTCTCTATTAAATTCAAGTGTTCATCGAGAAAGTCAATTTCGCATTCTTCACTGTCTTCTACTAGATGTGCTGCTAAGAAGTGTGCAACAGCTTATTCTTTAACGATTTTCTTAGTGGTGTATTAAATATCAAATTATGATAGAAGGATTAGCCACCTTACTATCTTCCCCACTAGTGCTGGTGTTACGTATACATATCTGACCAGATCCATTCTTGATACTGCAATGACCTTATAAGACTAAAAATAGTGTCGAAGCTTTCTAATTGCCTATACCATTGCTAAGATAGTCCTCTCAATCAAGTTATATTTCTGTTCATTTGGAAGAAGCTTTTTGCTCAAGTAAACACTGCCCTCTCAACACCAGCTTCATTAGCATATGCTAACATGGCTCCAATTCCAACATTTTCCGCTGTTAAGTACCAAACAAAGGTTTCCCCAATTTTGTTGGCACAAAATCGAGGGACTTAGTAAATATTCCTTGATTTTATCAAAATTTTTCTAGTAGTGATTGTTCCACTTTATTGGTTGATCTTTCCTCAAAGGCTTGAAAATTGGATCACATACTATTGACAACTTTGATATGAACCTGTTGATATATTGAATCTTTCCCAAAAGCTCCTCACTTGCTTTTTCGTCTTAGTCGATCCTATTTCTTGGATAGTCGTGATCTTATCTGGATCGATCTTAATTTCTTTAGGTCCTACAATAAACCCTAGCACTTTTCTATAGTTCACCACGAACACACACTTTTTCGGGTTTAATCGTAGCTTTTATTTAATTACTCTATGCATGAACCTCTCCTAGGCTACTGGATGCTCTTCTGGTGTCTTCATCATGACAATCATATCATCGATATATACCTCTAACTCCTTATGGATCATGTCATGAAATAATGTAGTTACCATCCTTTTTATAAGTAACCAGATAATAGGAAGTATCGAACTCTATCGCAAATGCTCCCTTGACATTATCTAGCAATGCCATAATGGAGTAGCATCCCATCATGGTTGCACTATCAATTAGGATATCGATATGAGGGAGAGGAAAGTCATCCTTTGGTGATAATTTATTCAGATTCTATAATCCACACACATCCTGACCATTCGGAACTGTGACTATGTTTGCCAACCATTTGGGATAGTGAATCACTTTTAGAAAACTTGCATCTATCTACTTAGTCACTTCCTCTTTAATTTTCTCGACCCATTCTAGTCTCAACCTTCTTCTTTTCTATTTCACTGCATGTCTCTAAGATATAGAGGGATTATGTACTCAGCTATGGATATGTCTATCCTTGGCATATCCTCGTAGCTCCAAGTGAAGGCTTCCTTTTTGTCCATAAGTAGACTTTGAAATTTTATATTTAACTTTGGCATCAGGTTTCGCGTAATTAATAGAATTCATGGATTATCTTTTGTGCCAATATTAAATTCAAGCATGCATGATGAGTTAATATCAAATATTCACATGTGCTTATCTACTCGATGAATGGAACCATCAGGAAAGACATCAAACAAGTAAGAAAAATTGAAGTTCATTTCATTACAAAATAAAGAGAGTTCATTACAATTAGACTCGTCTGTAACATAAATTAGCACATCAGAAGGGGCTTCAACTTCTTCAAAGCTCTCCTCTATGCAAGCCCAGATCACCTTCAACACTTGATCCACTGGATCCTCTTCTTCTTGGGCGCTTGCTTTTCCCTTATTCTTCTTTTCCTTCTTCTCTTCTCAGGAAGCTTGCCCCTCTTCTTGTTCCTCTTTCTTTGCTTCCTCCATGGCTACTCGCGACCCCTCAACCCCCTCTTTCTTCAGTGTCTGCTCCTCTTCCTTCTGTTCCTTCTCTTCTTCAAGCTTTGATTCCTCAAGCTCAATTACCAAGATACTAATGACATCTGTAAAAATCTATAGACCAGGGTATCTATTTCCCTTGTGCTCAAAAGGCTCTATCAGCAGACATGGAGAGGAATTCTCACTCAAATAGATGAAATGTCCATCCATGTCCAACTAGTCATATGTTTTCTTCGGTGTGCTTCCATATTGGTACCCCAATCCTAATCGATCCCTCTAAGTGTGGATCTCAAGTAGCTTTGTGTTGCCTTGTTGGTTCTTTCCAAGTCCCTTTCCTTCCTCAATTCATCCTCTTCATGATGTTACAGATAGTGGGCCCTATATCGGTACTTAATACAGCAATATGAGAACCAATGCATGGGAGTATAACATACTTATCCACATTCAGTGTAGCAACGCTTCTCTCAGTAGCGGTAGGTATAGTGATAATTTCCCCATTGAATGAAAATTTTATCTTTTGATACAATATTGAAGGCACTCCTCCTAAGGAATGGTACCATGGGTGCCCAAAAAGCAAGGCAAAAGTTGGGAGAATATCAATAATGATAAATTCAGTCTCCTCAATCGGCCCCACTTTGATCATAGTTTTTAATATGCCCTCTAGTTCCCTCTTAGGGTCATCATATACTCTAATCACAATATCTGAATGTTCTAAATCGGACAGTTTTAGCTTGAACTTGGAAAATAGCTTTAATGGACTAACATTCAGTGCAGACCCATCATCTATCATCATATTGCCAGTTACTCTTCCCTTGACCTCGACTTTAATGAACAGTGCCTTAGTGTGATTCCTTCCTTCTAGAGGAAGTTCATCATAAAAAAAGGTGATAGTGAGGGGATCATGTCGCACTATCCCCACAACATCAACTAGAGAGATAGATAATGAAATAGGAAACTCCACCATAGCCTTTTGTAGAGCTTCTCAGTGTTGCTTGGATGATACTGATAGATCCCACATACTTATGTTCTCATGGGTTCTTTTTAATTGCTTCATCAATGCATCATCCTCTATCTCTTTCTTTGGTGCATCTGAAGTGCTCGCTTTCTCATTTTCTCCCCTCGACTTGATTACGTCTGGCTGATAAATCCAACCACTTCAGGTCATATGGCTTATATTTTTGCTTCTTTCTCATCTTCAAACTCCATACATCTACAATAACAGGATTCACTTCTGCCTCATCATTAGTAGCAACCCACACTTATTGATTCTACTCTAACCACTCTTCATTACTATCCCGTACATCAAGCACCATCATGAAAATTTACTCCAATAACATTTCCTTCTCTCTCTCCTCCTCCTCTTCAAACTTGGTGAGCACCTCCTCGGGAGTCTTTACAGACTCAACCATATATAAATTCTTAAAAGGTAGCACATTCCTAAAATCTGAAAGTGGATTAGTTCTTGTGCTCGGCCCTAATTTTTCTAGATCCTTCACTTTGCCATTATCAATCAAATCTTAAATCTCATGCCTTAGTCACAAGCAATTATCCGTTACATGGCCCTTACCCTAATGGAAGTGGAAATAAGCATTTGGATCAAAATTTCTCATTAGAATTGCCGGAGGTCTTGGTGCAAGTGATTTCAACAAACTCGTTGCTTTTAGTTCCTCAAACACTCAAGAGAGAGGAGTGCTAAAGTTGAACAATCTTCTTGGAGGCACATTGGTGGCTCTTAAATCTAGAGCGACAATGGTTATGTTCTTAGAGTGCTTGAAGTCTTAGTTGACTGGCTCGATTCTTAGAATCCAGACTTGTTAAAACTTTAGGCACGGTTCCCATATTTCTTATCTTCTCGGATCTTGTCCTCGATGATGGTCCCTACCTTATAAACTTGAGAAAATTCAGTTAAAGACATACAGTACAACTTCTCATTTAAAACTGACAGAGTCCCCTTGATGAATATCTTGATCTGCTCTTTGGTATTTGGACGGTTCCTCATTTGTGTGAGCTTGGCTCTCCATCTAGCCATGTAGTTAGTGAAAGTCTCATCATTTTTTTTGCACAATGCTTCTAAATCTCTCAAATTGATGCTCATTTAGAGATTGTATGCATATTCCTTGAGGAAAACCATTGTCAACTCATTCCAATCTCTTCTTATCCTCTTCTCGAGATTGTAATACTAAGTTTAGGCAGACCCTGTTAAGGACACATGGAACCTCTTTAAAATCTCCCCCGACAGAAAACCCGCCAATTCCATTATGGACTTATACTACATGAGGAGCACCTTTGGGTCACCATTACCATTGTACTTTACCACCTTCAGCATCTTATAAGCCATGGGAGTGGCTTATTTCAACTCTAGCTCTTTGTCACCGTCATAATCCATATTCATATATTGGTCCATCCCCTTGGACTTCATGAAAACATGTAGCTTCTCAAGCTTCTTGTCCAACTTTTTAATTTTTTTTTAGATGACTGGCTTAGACTCAACCTTCTTGGCAGACATTTTCTTCAAAGACTCCTCGTCTTGCCAAGTGCTGTCAATGTGTTCCCTTTTATCAGACTCATCTTTAGCTTCTTCATCATCTTTTATTACCACTTTCTCTTTTCCCTTATCTGATCTCATAAGCTTCGTGAGGCTAGATGCCACTACCTTCCCAATCATTTTCTTAACCTCGATCAAAGAAGCATTGGTTTCTCCCATATTGTCAGTCGAAGTAGAAGCCAAAGTTTAAAAATTTACTTGGAATGGAGATTTTTCATTCTCAAAGCGGGAGCCTAATAGACTGGAGGGAACTGAACTTGATAAGTCAAAGGGGGTTGAAGGTTCTTCAATTCTAATCAACCGACTATCTGTCCTCAACCAACTAACTGCTTTCGGTGCTTTCTCGTTATGCGGTGCTATCCTAATTACACAAAATAACTGTTAGAAAACACGACATGATGCGTGTATGCATGGATGCATGCTTATGAAAATGCCATACAACAATGCAATCATACAATCATGAAATAGGACTAATGCTATATTCCATCATGGCTTTATCAAGACAGTTCAAATGCAATCATACAATAAAGTTAGGAGCAAAATGTGCTCAATTTCATAGCCAAATACTTATACTGATGTAACGCCCTGATTTTTAGAATTATGAATAATAGCTTACTAGACTATTAATTGGTACCAAATTAGAGTTTGGTATGACTTCTAATCTGGATAAGTTATTTTCATAATAATTGAGTCTTGATTTTGATTTGTACATTAAATGTTATCAATATGTTCATTTATGTATAAAATGATTTTTAAATTATGGTTTCAGAAGTTATATCTTCGAAAGCCATATTAAGGAATTAATGTGATATAGTTCTAATTGCACCAATTAAAATGAAATTGGACTTGAAAATAATGTTAATTTGATGTTTTTGATTATTTTTCCTTGATAATGTGATTTTACCTTATTTATTGAGTATTTAAATTGTTCAATTGTTATTTATTAATAATTATGAGTATTTGTTCATCAAAATATAATTTAGTAATATTTATTAGTAATTATTTGTAAAAAAAAGGTTTATTAATAAATATTGGAATTTATTATCAACTAATAGTATTTATTTGTCAATATATGAATTAGTAATATTTATTTGTAATTTATATATGTATAATTCGATTTTAACTAAATAAAATAGTTTTAAAATTATTTTTCTATTTTGCTAAAGTGTGAGCCTACCTAAAGGAGAGAAAAATAAATAAATATTAGATCTAAACTAGAGGTAGAAGCCTCTTGTTGAGCAAGAAATGTTGAGCGCCTCCTTGATACACGCTTGGAGAGAAAAAAAGACACATAGAGCTCTTTCTTATTCTCCTTTGATTTTCACCATAAAACTCTGAGATTTAACAATAAATCAACTATTCTAGAATTAGTTTTAATGAATTAAATCAAGTGATCTTGGTGCAATTAAGCCATAATCACAAAGAAGGCTTTCATGAATAAGCTAGACTTTCGTTTCGCAATCTATAAGGAGTTTTTAAATTTTGGTTACATATTTAGAATCAGCACGATTAGGAGATTCTATATATCTAATCATTGCATGTTTTTTGTGTGTTTTCTGATTTCATGCCCATAGAAGATGCAAACCTTCGAAAGGTCGATTAAGGCTTGAAAAAGGCTATATTTCAAAATTGATTGGATATTTGTGCAATTGGAGGTTAGTACTCTTCATATTTTTGCTTGATTTAATTTTTTAAAAATTGTTTGTGATAATGAGATTCCTTATTCTGTTGTGATATTATGGAATTAAGTTAATATATGTGCATTAGGTATGAATGAATGTTATAAAGTGAATGAGTTGGAAAAAATAATAAAATCTAGCTATATGAACTTAAAGAGGTAGATTGTTTTAGGTCATTTGTTAAGATTATTTTTGTTAATTTTTTATCAATTGTTCTATTTATGATGCTATGGTGTTATTGACAGCGTTTTTCGCAAGTGTACGAAATCGCAACAAGTAGTATAGAGTAAGAAAGTATCGTATCCACAGGGATTGTTTATCAATTACCAAAATTATGTTAACCTATTATTATTTAGACGACGATAAAGGAGATTCGCT
>CANUEP010231758.1:0-31251 GCA_947857235.1 Jatropha podagrica
TGTGTTTCGAATATTAAGCGTATGTTGATGGATATTTAGAAGTGCTTGTGGTATGTTGTGTTGAATTGGAGTTTTGGGGGTTTGGAGAAAATTGGGAGTGTGTATATTTTCTTTGTGTGGCAAGTAAATTTTTAGTGGAAATCTTGCGAAATTTTCGTAGGAATTTCTTTAACATTATTTCTATAAATAAAAAAAAAAAAAACGAAACACAAAACAAAATGTAAATTACTTGCCTCCTTCTGAAAATTTAACCACTCTTAATTTGTGATCTAGCTTTAATAAGTGACATAAGACGGTGCTCCGGCATCGATCGTGGCAACCGTCGTCTGGTTCTTCAGGATTAGGCGGCGGGTGTTACAACTCCCCTACGATTTTACGAGCCCCCTCCCAAATATCGTGGGAGAGACCTGTATGTGGTGGTGTCTGATCGGACGGTCCCATTGGTCGATTCATCATGGAAGAAATTAGAAAACACCGAGATTGGTCGGAACCCTACTGTAGTCCTTTCTCAGTTTGTTTTAGCTTAGTCCTATATGTGGAATAATGGTCTAATTAATTGATCTAATTACTAATTTTATCAGTTTTATTGGCTCTATTTAGTACTTAAGTGATGTCTTGTTAGCTCTTTGGAGCACTCTGACTGTGTGTATTTTGTGAGAGTTTTCACCTTACTTTATTTTTTTTTTTGGGATAATTATAAGGTAAAAACCCTGTGTTTGACTCCTTTTGTGTGCCACAACAAATAAAATTCACTAGCCTTGAACAATTGGGTTTGGGGGTTAGGTTTTCGGTTTCATTGCATGGATTAACAGTTTGGGTTTTAATTGAAAATCAAAATCATTATTTTGCATGACTGTCAGATTATCGATGCACGCGCATACTCATGATGCATGTCAATTTCTAAAATATAGTGCATTAAAAGTAAGTAATTGAAATAAAGGGTGTGTATTTCAGAGGGGAGCCTGACTCTAGCCTTGTTGTCGAGGAGTTCTAGGTCATGCAATAAATTCCCTTAAGTTTCGACAGGTCAGTTCGGTCAAGGACTTACTACCTAGGCTAAAATCCGTAGGTATGTCTTTGTACTTTGTTTGTATGAGGATTAGGGTACATGAAATTGATTTTGAGGGTGCCACTCTTTAAAGTGGCCAGCTTACTAGTGTGCCAATTGATCCTGGGCTTAGTTTTGAAAATTGGTTTTAAGGTTTTGCTGGATGGACTGGGCTTAGTTTGCTAGATGAACCGAGATTAAAGCATGCATAGTGTCAAACAGATCAGGCTTAATAGTTGATAATTTGCCGGACGGAATGGGCTTAATTGATAAAGTCTAAGTTTACTGATTATACTGTTGTGACGCAGCCTGATCGAAGCTCCATGGTGTGTTGTCAACTAAGAAGGTCGATTCTTCCTCCAAATATAACCTAAGGTAGGGTAGGAGGACCCATATTATAGTCTTGTAATATTTTTAAATGACGAATTATAAATCGATCCCTAAATTTGATTAATAATGAATCACCTAACTAGTAGCTTTGGCCTATAAAAGGTTAAAGTGTGAGTGAAAGTCAAAAGGATCGACTTTTGAGAGCTAAGTCTTTAAACTCAATTATGGAAGATGAGCAAAGTCGGAATATATGATAGTAGAATCGTAATAGAGAGTATGAGAGTTGTTGATTCTCGAGAAGCACTTGATCAAACAACAAGAGGTGCTTGAATGAGGTTGGGGGGGGGGGGGGATTTGTGCCTTTTATAGGGAAGGGGGGGTGGCTGAGCCGGCTTGGTCGATGCCGGCCACCTCTAAATCGGTGCTAGAGATCTATTTTTTGACATCGGTGGAGAGTCCTAATGGTAGCATGAATGGCGCCGCCACTAGGCTGGCCAGTGCCAATCGATGCAAATTTTCAAGATGCCCCTCCCCTATGGTTTTTGGGTTTCCAGGATTCCAGGACTTTATTCTAGGCCCAAACAATGTCCGATCAAGCTGATTCTCATGCCTTTAGAATTGTAGCAAAATTTCGTAGAGCCTGGTGTTGAAATCATGGTCAATAGTTTGCCCCCTCTGAGAGATCAGAGCTGATCAAGGTCCGATCTATTGGACCCTAATTTTGTTACTTGTAAAAGTAAATGTGATCTAAAAACCATACTTGAAAGTCTGTGGCGATATCTAGAACATCGTGTGCAAGATTTTTTTTTTCTGAGGGAGTTTTTTTGGAGCCGGTTAGGTTTGTCGGGTTTTTTGGGGCTTGTTTGTAGTTGTCTATCAGATCAGAATATATGACTGAATCCAAAATTTTATTGTGGAAGTTTTGACTGTGACCATTTGTTGATCAGAGTTCGGATGAGTCCTGACTTGTAGATAAGGGCAAGGCTCATCCTCCCTATTTTCTATAAATAGGGGAGGGGGGATGACCTTATTTGTTACACCTCCTCACTTGATCTCTTCTCTCCTTTCTTAGAGTTTTCTCGAAAGATTTTCTTTTTAGCATGGGTTCTGAATCTCCACTTACCCCTTACTCCCCACTTAGCGAGCCTAGAAGAAGCATGAAAGGTTCTCAACTTGTACAGACTCGGGAGGCGGAGCAAGAATAGGGCCCACCACCATCACTAAAGCTTAAGGCTAGTTATTAAGGGCCAACTCCTATAGTGCCTAACTTAGCGAGGAGATGCAACGAGTGAGGTACGTCACTCATATGGCATGGTTACCATCATGCTATCGGAGGAGGTTCTCGACCATTGGCTGGTCTATCTAAATATCGTCTCGATATGCATGCTCTTTTTTTTTAATTATATGCTCTTGTTTTTGTAGCCTCCTCTTGACTAGTGTGAGGGGACCACTCTCCTAATGGGCTAGCTTTGAGGGGCATTGATTCAGGCCCTGACCCGTGAGAGCTTTCTAAAGGACAAAGTCCAGACATTGCGAGACAACCTGAGGCATCATTGAGATTGTGGATTCCCGCTCATGCTGCTCATGTGGACTATGGGTCCGCTCATATAGACTATGGTCTGAGCTTATGTAGCCTTAGGGACTTAGCTTCTATAACAATTTTGGGTTGGTGTCACTCTGGTAGTAAGTCCTTTTTTTGTAAGGTCTTAACTAAAGCTTTTGTTAATAGAATATCTAACTTCTATTTTTTATTTTACCAAGTCTATGCCTCTCTTTATTTGCTTATAATGAATGCTTAAATTTTTATGACTTGCATTGACTGCCAGAACGTCATACTTGATTACCTGTATGTTGCACTGATTTGCCTATTTTTGCCTTTGCTTTTAGCGTTGGTCGCTTATTCTGGCGGCGTTGGTACTGGTCGCCCTATTCGCTAAACCGGTTGGGACTGGTTGTCTTATTTTTTGGATTGATGGCACTGATTGCCTTGTTCCTAGAATGAATTTAGCACTGATTGAGTCGTTTTTAGAATGAATTTGGTGTTGATCACGTTGTTTAATGAATCAATTGGCATTGATTGCATTGTTTACTGAATGAATTAGTGCTGGTCGCCTTGTTTTTGTCTGACTTGGTGCTGATCGTCCTGACTTACTAGATTGATGGCACCGATTGCCTTGTTATTTGAACAAATTTAGCACTAATTGCCTTATTTTTGTCTGACTTGGCGCTGGTCACCCTATTTTATTGGATTGATGGCACTGATTGCCCTATTACTCGAATGAATTTGGTGCTGATCACCCTATTTTTGTCTCACTTGGTGTTGGTCGCCCTACTTTTGCTAAGTTGGTACTTATCACACTATTTGGTTTTTGTTGACACTACTTACCTTGATTCTAGGTTGGCGCCGGTCGCCCTATTTTCTGGATTGATGGCATTGATTGCCCTGCTTTTGGAATGAATTTGGCACTGATCACCTGTTTACTGAATGAATTGTCACTGGTCGCCCTATTTTTTTTCGACTTGGCACTGGTTGCCCTGATTTAGTGGATTGATGGCATTGTCTACCCTAATTATTGAGTTTGTTAACATTGGTTGTCCTATTGTCTCATGTTCTGATATGAAAATCATGGTTAGTTGAACAAAATAAGTATGCATGATGTATGACATGCCATTTATGATGATCTAGCTCAATTTTTAAGGGAGTGTCTATGAGAAAACAAGGCCCAATGTGCCAATTGTCTTCAATCTAGTCTTTTTTCTCTTTTTTTTAGTGGCCCTATCGGCGCTGTGCAGCATGGGATTAGTGCCAACCTCCTCAAGAACGATGTCATTTTGGCACTTTGCCCAAGCTAGAATGACGCTATTTTAGGGCACACCGGTACCAATTATGGCTTGATCGGCGTTGGTGCATTTCTAACTAGTGGAGGTTGAGGCCTATAAATACCTCATTTATGGCTCAAAAACACTTGTTGTTCTGCGCCCTGAGGCCCTATTTTCTCAAATTTTAGATACCCTACCCAAGAATGGAGCCATTCATTAGTTATGACATGCAAAGGTGGACCAAGAGGCTGAAAAAAGTGGAGAAGATTAATTTAAACCGGTACGGTATGGCTTCTTTGGACATGCTGAGAGGCTTGTCGGTGGACTTGGCTTTTTTGGTTGCCTGTTTGCACCCGTGGGATCCACAAACTCATGTTTTTCAATTTGGTGCACATTTTAAGGAGACGTGTCCGACATATGAGGTGTTTACAGCTATATTGGGCAGTATTTCTAAGAGGGATCTGGTGGCTGCACTGACTGGGACTGGGTTTTTCAGGAGCGTCACGAGGATGCTCGATCACTCTATGATAGAGGCTAGGGATTTGGTGGTAGGAGATTAGGTGGATTTATCTAGGTTGGTGGAGCGGTATTTGGATCCACTCGAGTTTGATGACTTGGAGCACCAGAGGTTCAAGACTTGGGCTTTGGTCTTTTGTTTAGTGAGCATTGATATACTGACTAGTTCAGTAGGCTAGGGGATCTGAAGGTGGAAAACCCAATCCTTCAGATGGAGCGAGGTGTCGAGATTGCTAGTGTGGCTTTGACAGATACTATTTTGAGTCTTAACTGAGCTTACAAGGTAGAGGGGATCTAGTCAGCTAGCCCGATCCTACTTCAGGTAAGCATTCTCGAACTAATTTTGTCATACTTAAACAAGGTGCTTTCTGAGAAAGGCTTAGGTTTGGGTTGCATGTGAATGCCTGTTTGAGAGTTTGAGCAGTTGGAGCAATGTCTAGTCTTGCATGTTTTAAGAAAGAATTTGAACTGTTTTGGTTGTGTTTTCACCTAAGTTTGCTTGGATAAAGAAGGTATTGCATGTGAATGCCTGTTTCATTTTTTGTATAGTGGTGCAATATCTTATCTTGCAGGTCTGGTTGAGGGATCATTTTAGGGTAGTGAAGCCACCACGACGTCACCCGTATAAGCTGTCTTAATATCGTTCCAGGCGAGTTATGGTGAGACTCAGGTTAGAGGATGAGTTGCTGTAGTGGTTGTTGGTGTTGAGGCTAGATCAAATTTTATGAAGATGTGATTGGTATGAGATTAGTCAATTTCTACTTCGGTCTACTGGGTACCAGATGGCTTATTTGCTAGGTATGGATAGTGTCACATTCTACCTTAGTTCGAAGCTGATGAGGCAGATGGGGCATGTTCAGGGGCTACCACCAACTAGAGCTCTTTTTTGAGATAAATTGATCTCTCCTTGAATTACTGTGGCTATCTTGGGTAGTTGGTCAAGAGGGGCTAATGCAGTTGCGGCTGGAGCTTCTAGGGGTAAGACGATTGCTTATGAGGCTTGGAAGATTATAGAGCATGGTAGTCGGGGGAGGGAGCACAAAGCGACTTTGACATGGGAGATGGATGCCAGACTCTAGGCGGTGACTGAGATGGCCTTAGACTGTATCAAATGAGTTAACCCTGAGGAATTTGATGACTCTAGGAAGATGCTTCTGAGGCGGCGCAGACAGTTTGCCTAATCCCTTAGTGCATGCCGACCTTATATTGATAGGGTAAAACTTTTATTTTTTGGTTTTGACTTAGCCCGTATTTTTGTGAGGGCTTTGAAATAGGATACTGACCCATGATATATAGAGAGTTCAGTTAACAGACACTTTTCGTTTGACACTCTAGATAGTGGATACACACATGACTGACACAGATAGACATATGACAAAGATAGGTGCTTCAATAAAAGGGCTTTTGTGATTGTCTCTTTACAGAGCTTGTACTGATCTAAGACATGTAAAAAGGAAATCATTTTGACATTTTTTGAGAAGAGGAAATTTAGTTGTATCCTTTATAAATTGTCGCTTTGTAGCCTTAATTGTTGCTTAAGCCGCCATTTCAGGTTTTCAAACTAACAGGCTACCCTAACTTTTGCCTAAGTCACCCTTTCGGGTTTTTGACTTAGCAAACTTTTGATTTTGCCTAAGCCGCCTGTCTTTGTAGGTTTTCAGCTTAGCTTGATATATTTTGATTTTTTGCTTTTTCTCATTAGCATACAAAATTTGGTATTTTTAAGAGGAAAGGGCAAAAAAGTATTTTTATTATTATTGTGCCTGCACTCATAGATTGAGCTACCTACATATCTCGTACTTTAGGAATATATTTTTGGGAGATAGGTCACCATAGTTCGGCCTTAACGGTGATACAAGGAGTGAGATTTCTAGTGCTAATGCCTGAATGCATTCACACAATGTATCTTTTAAGTTGATCCAAGTTGCATGGACTGGTGAACTCGTTGCCATCTATGTTTGACAGTATGACACCACCCCTAGGGAGGATTTTCTTTAGTTTGTATGGGCCTACCCAGTTTGGCCTGAATTTACCTTGAGGATCTTGTACAGGAGCTCTGATTTCCTTAAGTACAAGACAACCCTCTTCATGTTTTCAATACCAGATTCTTTTGTTGAAGTGCCTGGCTATCCTCTACTGGTAGCTCTGAATCTGATTAAGAGCTTCTAGCCTTCTCTCATCAATAACATTCAATTGATTATGGTAGTTCTAAACTCATTCTATTTTGGGTAGCTAACTTTCTCTCATGACCTTGGCTGATCTGATTTGAACTTTGATAGGGAGGACAGTTTCCATACCGTATACGAGTGAGTAATGAGTTGCCTTGGTTGGTATCCTAATGGAGGTTCTGTATCCCCAAAGGGCAAATGGCAATTGTTCATGCCAACTTCTGTGATTGTGAATCATCTTTTGGAGGATGTTCTTGACGGACTTATTGACTGCTTCAACTGCTCCATTAGTCTAGGGCCTGTATGATGAAGAGCGATGGTGCTAGATTCTATACTTAATTATTAGGATGAAGACCTTTTTCAGGAAGTATGACCCATTGTCTATTATGATCTCAAAGGGGATTTTGTAGCTGCATATGATGTTCATCTAGATGAACTTTGCAGCTTTTCTAAAGTTTAGAACATGGTAAGAGGCAATTTCTACCCACTTAGTGAAGTAGTTGATTGCTACCAGGATGTACTCATGCTGATTAAGAGACTTATGGGTGATTTTGCCAATCACGTTAATTCCCCAAGTTGCAAAGGCCACGGTGTAGTGATAGGGTGAAGAGCCGTTGGGGGCAATTTCTGGAGCTTGGCATATATTTGAATTTTATGACACTTCTGAATAAATTTGGCGCAGTCTGATCGCATGGTCAACCAACAATAACCTTGATGGGCCAGAGCCATCCCATTCATGCAGGGGCCTTCTTCTCCACCATGCACCCATTCCATGATTTGTTAAGCATCTTTCTCGATTATGCACCTGAGATGTGCGTGAGTCTAAGTTCATTTGTACAAAATTCCATCCTTGTAGAAGTAACTCTTTGATAAATCTTGGAGGGTCATTTTGTTAGACTTATAAGCACCTTCAGGGTATTCTTGTTTTTGTAATCAGGTCTGACTATCCCAGTACCAAGGCTTACCATTGGTGACCTAGAGATTGCAGCAATAGGCTGGTTGTTGGTGAGTCTGGATTTTTAGGGGTTTGATGACCATATCAAGGCTAGCATTAACCATGGAGGCAAGTGTTGGTAGTGCGTCAGCAAACTGATTTGGTCTGAGGCAAGTAGTGGAATGACAATTCTTTAAATTGTTGAGCCAACTAGTCTAAGTGTTGGAGGTGTGGGATCAAATGCTGCTCTTTCATCTTCAATTTCGTAAGTGCTTGAGATACTATCAGGATGGAGTCCCCATAAATAGTTAAACGTCTTATCTGAATGCTCAAAGCCGCTTCTAATCCGGCAATACAGGCTTCAAACTCCACCTCATTGTTACTGACCTAGAATGTCAACTTAATGCTAAAGGGTAGTCGTTCTTCATTTGGAGTCACTAGGACCACACCGACGTCATAACCCTGATGGTTAGAGGCCTTGTTGAAGTACATGTTCCACTGATTTGTCTTAATCTATAGGATGCCCTCATCTGTAAACCTAATTTCTGCTACATCGACATCATCGAGGGGTGTGGCTAAGTGATTTGCTATCACGCTGCCTTTGATTTCCTTCTTCCCAATAAATTTCAGACCAAACACTACAAAGATGGAGCCCATTCAGCCATCTTACTGTCCAAAATTGGCCTCTCCATAAGGAATTTCAAGGGACTCTGGTCAGCAATGACGTGAGTAGTGTAGGAGCAAAGGTAATTCTGGAGCTTGATACAAACCCATGCCAAGGTTAGACATAGTTGTTTGATCTTGCTGTACTTCAGTTCTGTTTCCAATATTCATTTACTTTGATAGTAAATGATATTCTCTTTATGGGAATCTAGTGCTTCTTGTGCTAGAATACCCCAATGGCTTCATCTGTTATTGATAAGTAGAGAAGGAGTGGCTTTCCAGGTCTAAGAGGCTTGAGAACCGAAGGGTTGAGTAAGTACACTTTCTTATGTTCAAAGGCCCTAATCTCCTTTTCTATTTTAGGGGTACTATCTCAATGATGGCTTTGGACCTTGAAGGGTCAATCTCAATCCCCCTCTTGGATACCATGGAGCTCAAGAAGATACTATACGGAGATCTAAAGAGACATTTGGCAAGGTTGAGTTTCAGATTGTACTATTGAAGTCTAGGGAAGAATTACTTGAGGGCAATTAGCTGGCTGGCCCGTCCCTAGTGTGGAAAACCATGTCAACATATACTTCTACATTCTTATGCATTAGGTCGTGGAAGATCATGGTGGCCATCCTTTGATAAGTGGCACCAGCATTTTTCATACCAAACGACATCCTTCTATAGCAGAAAGTACCCCATTCTATAACGAATGAATTTTTTAGTTTATCTGGCTGATTGATTGGTATCTAATGATACCTCGGATAAAGATCTGTGATTGAAATCACACTGGACCCCGCCATTCTGTCAATAAGCAGGTCAATATTTGGTAGAGGAAAGTCATCCTTAGGACATGCCTTGTTCAGATCCTAATAGTCGATGCAAATTTTGATCTTGCCATCTTTCTTGGGAACTGGTACTGTGTTAGCTAGACACGTTAGATAATTAATGGCCTCAATGCAGTTGTTCTCTAGTAACTTGGCTTTTCCTCTTTAATTCTGAGAGAGATTTTTGATTTCTGCCTCCGAAGTTTCTGTTTCACTGGTTCGATGTGATCGTAGCTGAGGATCTTGTGAATGGCAATGTCAGGATCTATACCAATCATATCATTGGCTGTCCATGCAAAGCAATCTAATTACTGCTTGATGAGCTCTGTAAACTACTGTCTACAATCACATTCATGCACAATAAATGTATGTTTTGGTGCATTTTCTATGCTAATGTTTATTTATTCTTTTATTATTTTTATTCCTCTTTCTTTTTCATTTTCTATTTTGGCAGAAATCTCATTCAAGGTGGATAAAGGGTAATAAGAAAACTGAAACTTTTAATTATTGACAAAGATGCCATGATCAGCATTTACATTGAATTCTACAATAAGGTCTCCTATTTTTGACAAGAAAAATAAAGAAGACTCAAAGGACTTAGAAGACTCTGAACTAGACTCTGACTCAGGTTTTGTTTGTGACTCAGGTTAGGGTTCAGGTAGAAGGAGGGTTGACTGATGTATGCGCTCTTCCAGGTACCAATTCTATAAAGGTTTTTAGATGGACTGTATGAGGTTTGAGGGGTTTGGTTCCACTTGATTAGTAATAATGTAAAGGTCGAAGAGAGATGTCTCCATGTTGTCCTCCTAATCAATCTAAAATTGAAAGAAAGGCTCACGGTCTACTATCGAGAGCCTGAGATCAAAGTGAATTCAAAATCAGACATTAGTTTCCTGGTTAAAGGGCAATACCATGGTTCTTGAAAGAAATAGTAGAGTTCTAGTTCCCCCTTCTTTGATAAAGTAATTGTTAAGGGTTTTGAAACATGGGCACATCAGAATGTCCCCGGTTCCACCGCTCATTATCGCATTTTTCTTGGCGTCTTCCACCTCCTCTCAGTCTTCATTCGTCAACTTGAACCCAAGACCAAAAGGAGGTTTTGCGATAAGAGGTTCTGTAAAGGAGGCCATACCCTGCTGGTTGTGGCCTAGTCCCATTCTTGGAAAGTAGCACATGGTTCTTAACATGTTAGCCACCATAGGGTTACTGTAGGGATCAAAGTCCATTGGAAAAATTTCTTTACTTGGCTCTGCCTTGATAAACTGGACGAAATCGAAGGAGAACCCTGAAAATGGTAGATTGCTAGTTCTGGCTGAATCTCCAGTAATGGGGCCTAAGAGGGAATTTCTGATTTTATCGCTGAGTCCCCTTTGATTTTAACCACTACATTCCCATGGGGGAATTTCAACTTTTGATGCAAGAAGGAGGCTACTACCTTAGCCTTATGAATCCACAGCCTTCCTAGGAGGAGGTTGAAGCAGGCTAGGACGTTTACCACTTAGAAAGGGATAGTCAATACCACGGGCTCGATTGTGACCTCTAGCTCGGCCACACCCAATACTTCTCATCTGGTGTTGTCATATGCCCTCACTATCAGATTGGAAGGTATAAAGTCTTCAGCAGTTAATCCCATAAAACTAGCTACTTTCAAGGGATAAACATTCAATGTTGACCCATTAGCTACCAGAACTATAGGCACTATCTTACCGCTGGCTTGGACTGTGACATAAAGAGCATGATTGTGATCTCCTCCAGTAGGGATCTCATGGTCTAAAAAGTAAAGAGCCATTGCTAGAGGGTTTCTGGTGATGAAAGTCACCAAAGCTTTTAGAGTGATATAAGGGATTATCTGATACTGATTCATTGCCTTGACTAGAGCCTGACTGTGCATGAAGGAAGACTGAATCAAGCCCCACATGGAAATGTTGGCTTTCATTTTCTTCAGCTGTTCTAAAACCAAATTCTTAGGCTGAGGTTTGGAACTTGAATTAGGCATGTCCTTGGCCAAGGTGGTCGGATTGGGCAAAGCTTCACAAGGAGGAGATGGGTGTTGTCTCCTACTTTGGGTGACGACATTGATTTCCTCAAGCACATTAATCATGTCTATGACGCATCATGAGTTGTTCGTGATTGGGTGGATTAGGGAGACCAAGTCAGAATTTGGCTCCTGGTGAATCATCTGGATGTTGTTTTGATGTTGAGGGAGAGGGTTAGTGTGTATATTCGGTCTGGGTCGAATAAGGAGTATTTGGCCACTCTCCACCAAGTCATGGATGTTATGTCTCAAGGCCTTGCAGTCATCGGTGTTGTGCCCACGTCCCTAATGGAAAATGTAGCAGTTTAGGTTGTAGTTCTTTGGAACTAGATTTGATAGAGGTTTGAGTTTTAGGGGCTATATCAACTTGTCATCCATAGCCTTGCAGTAGATAAATGAGAGAGGAACTCTGAGATCCGTGAAGTTGCGTTTGTCTGGCCAACAACTGGCCTTGGTAGAGGAGGAAGTGGTCATCTTTGGCTGGTCAGATTGCTCACCTCACTGCCTTTCTGAGGGGGAGCAATTGTGTGATGGCTGATCTGTGGCTTCTTATATCTGGACGAAGAAGCTTGATCCTCTTCAATTTGGCTTGACTGGATCAGGTCCTCAATTTTGGTTATAGTGGCAATGAGGGCTCAAAAGTCTAGAAGGTACTGAGTCTTGAGGTGACTCAAATAAGAGGGGAGCAAGTTCTTGACTGTGATGTCAACCTGTTCCTATTTAGAAGGATGATTGAGCATTTGAGCAGCTTTAACTCTCCCGGGCTCCTGCTTGGTAGTCTCATATCTCTTTTGGTAATTTCAACCTCTACATTGTAGTGATACTACTGGTTGAAGGCATTACAGATCTCATCCCATGTCTTCTTCTTAGTATTGTCCAAGTTAACAAACCATCGAAGAGCAGCACCGATAAGGGATTGCTAGAATAGTTGAGCCAAGAGGAGTGTAGCATCCACATATTTTTTTAGGAGACTCTTAGGGCATGTGGCGCCATCAAACTTGCCCATGGCAAGCATCTTGAACTTGGTAGGCAGCCTAGCCTCTAGAAAGAGTGGGAGAGAGTCTACATCATACTTGTTGATGTTTTTCAGCAACTTCTCAAAGGAATCCATCTTCTCCATCATCTTCTTAACCTTTGGAGAAGCAGAATCATCCCCTGTCTGGTTCGGGGTGGCAGTCATATTGGAAGTGGCCCCTATCTCAAGAATCGACCCTTGAGCAGTCTGATTGCTGTTGAGTGGAATAGCCGGTTGTTCATTAGATCCCCCAGTCTAGTTAGGAGGAGCATTGCCATTCTAACTGGCAATTATCAAGGTCCTGACTTCCAAAAAAAATATTCTCTCTCTAGGCAGAAATAGTATTTTGAAAGGAAGCATTCTGCTCTATTAGCATCGTCCAAAAATGAGCTTCTTATTCTCGGATCATCTCCTCCATCAGTACTCTAAAATCATTAGGTAGATCCATTGTTGTTGTCGTTCTCTGGTAAAAGCAAATAAATAAGGGTATCAATACATATCTATTATAAGAGTTCCATATTCGAGTCAGGGTTTGACATTTTTGGAAGTATGGTGTACTCAGATCTAGTTTGAGGCTTTTGGTGAAGTTGGAAGCAATGCATGAGCTAAGATTTGATGGCTTGACTGGAACATTGCCTCCGGTTTAAGGAATGGAAATGCTTAGGTCTGATCTAAGGCTTTTTGAGGTGCTCAAGTCAGGTTTGAGGCTTTTTTGATAAAAGCAAGCAATGCACAAGCCAAGATTTGATGGCATGACTAGGACATTGCCCCCAAGGGTGATTAGTTTCAATGTAAGGCTTTGAGGTGCTCAGGTTTGGTTTGAGGCTTTTTGTGACTGAAGGGCTCAAGTCTGATTTGAGGCTTTTGGTGAAGTTGGAAGCAATGAACGAGCCAAGATTTGATGGCGTGACTTAAGCATTGCCCCTAGTTTGAGGAATGAAAATGTTTAGGTTTGATTTAAGGATTTTTGAGGCGCTCAGGTCAGGTTCGAGGCTTTTTGGATAGGAGAGAGCAATGCACGAGCCAAGATTTGACGACATGACTTGAGCATTCCCTCCGATTTGAGGAGTGGAAACTGATTTAAGGCTTTTTGAGGTGCTCAAGTTAGGTTTGAGGCTTTTTGGATAAGAGAGAGCAATGCACGAGCCAAGATTTAATGGCATGACTCGAGCATTACCTCCAATTTGGGAAATGAGGGTGCTTAAGTCTAATCTAAGGCTTTTTGGAAATTTAGGGTGCTTAGGTCAGTTTTGAGGCTTTTGGAAATTTGGGGTGCTCATGTTGGATTTGAGGCTTTTGGATAATAGGTTGGATATATTTCCTCGGATAAGGATTGGTGTTTTGGTTACCACTGATTGGTGTATAGGTGACCATTGAACTAGTGTTTGGTTACCACTAGTTTGGTTTTCGGTATACCACTGTATGGTGTTTACATGATGCTAAAAAAATTTCATGATGTAGGTGCATATAATCCTAGGGATCTGATCTAGAGTCATTACATTCTTTTGGTGGATTGGTTTAAGGGTCCCATCCACTAGAGTTAATATATAACTCGTCATTTGACCATGTCGTATCAAATGGAACAATTGGTATGCCAAGCCCTTTACCCTACCATAAGGAATGGAGGTGTGCTGTGAGCAGCTTTCTCAACCTGGGACAACTCTAATGAAGATTGCCCCAAAGTGATAATAACAACTCGGTTTGCTTGATTTTAATGACAGGAAGAGATCCCAAATGATGCATCTGTATGTACACAAGGTGATTTTCAATTTGAACCCAAACTGGAGATCCAAATCCTACTTGGTAGTCCTCTTACTATATTTTTTTTATTTAAAAAAAAATGTCTTAAGGTCCCCAGTGCAGTCACCAGCCTGTGAGCCCCCTCCTAGGCATTGTGGGAGAGACTTGCATGTGGCGGTGTTTGACTGGATTTTCCCATTGGTTGGTTCATCACGGAAGAAACTGGAAAATCCGAGATTGGTCAGATCCCTATTGTAGTCCCTTCCTAGTTCATTTTAGCTTAGCCTTGTATGCAACTTAATGGTCTAATTAATTGATCTTATTACTAATTTTATCAACTTTATTTGCTCTGTTAGGTGCTTAAGTGATGTCCAGTTGACTCTTTGGAGTGTTTTGAATGTGTGCGTTGTGTGAGAGTCGTCACCTTATTTTATTTTTATTTTCGAGAAAAATATAAGGTAAAAACCCTGTGTTTGACTCTTTTTGTGTGCCACAATGGATAAAATGTACTAGCCTCAAATTATTGGATTTTGGGACTAGGTTTTAGTTTCATTGCATGGATCAACAATTTGGATTTTAAATTAAAATTAAAATCATTGTTTTGCATGGATGTCAGATTATCGATGCATGGGCATACTCATAATGCATGTCCATATTTGAAATATAGTGCATTAAAAGTAAGTAATTGGAATAAAGGGTGTGTATTTCGGAGGAGAGCCCTACTCTAGCCTCGTTATCGAGGAGTTCTAAGTTGTGCAACACATTCCCCTTAGTCTCGACAGTCAGTTTGGTCGAGGGCCTGCTACCTAGGCTGAAATCTATAGGTATGCCTTCGTACCTTGTTTGTATGAGGACTAGGGCGCATGAAGTTCTACCATCGATCAAGATGGTAGAGTTTCGAGGGTGCCACTTTTAGAGTGGGTTTATTGGTGTGTCGGCTGATTCCGGGTGTAACATCCCCTATCCAGTCCTGTAGGACTAGACAGTAAGTGTCACATTCTGTGCCAGAGACACAAGATCACTTATCACATTTACCTGATTATTATATAAAAATAAGTATTAACTTAAAACTTATTTGAATATATTATGAGAATATATTTTAAGAATATCTTTAAGAAAGAAAAGGTATAATTATTATTTATGCTTAATGTAATTGGGAAAGACTTAATAACTAAAAAGTTTTGTATTTAGTAATAATCTTTTAACTTAATTTGCAAAACTTAATTATTAATACCACATGTAAAACAATTAGATAATTTGATAACGATAATAAAACTTAAAAAGAAATAAATCGTGTAATTCATATAGATCTAGTTTTGTATCAAAACATATTATTAATCCATAATAGGATATAAAACTCAATTTGAATACTCAACCTTAAATCATAATACTTAATATCCAAATAGATAATTTATTGTATAATCAAAATAATAAGAGTTCTGTTTACTTAAATTATATAAATATCATTCAAACTCAAAATATATTTATTCTAATTAAAATTTCTTATACCACATGCCAAGTTCATAATACTTCCATGCTCAAGTCATCTGACATATCCTTCTCCATCTCTGATGCTGATACCGGAGTTTAAACCATGATTATCCACAATCTTCAACTTTCGTGTGAAAAACTCCACACGCTGAGTATAAAACTCAGTGGTGCTTATTACATACATTAATTTAAACATGGATTTTGAAAAATATATTTTAGAAGTGACTTATAAAATTAATGAATAATTATTGTTAAAAACATTTGCAATCATATTAACCATTATAAATGTCATATCATGTATTCCTTACTTATTTTGTATTTTCAGACAACATAATATTTAATCTAAAACCCACATCCATAATACATACCATATTTATCTTTTATTAACATATTAACATATTCTTAGTAATACTAACATGTAATAAACTAGAATCACATAACAAACTTATTAACTAAACTTTTTACTTATTTTAAAATCATATTTTCTTAAGGAACTCAGATACATTTAGAAGAAAATGAAGCAGATTCGATCATGGCCTATGATAGCGCCTCCCCCATTACACAATCGTGGCCTGTGGAAGCACCACCCCCATCATATAATCGTGGTCTATGAAAGCACCACCGTGGCATGTGGAAGCGCCACCCCGATCTCATAATAAGCGCGTCTGCTTATTCATAAGGGTTCATAACCCTAGCATATAATCATAGCTTTTACTTAACAGAATGTGCTGATAACCCGAGCATGCTCACATATCGGAATAAATCAAATCATACAATAGATTCATACTAAGTGTATTGAGTCCAAAACTTATTTCCTTATTATCTCATAACACTTCTTACAAAACTCATTTTCCATATATGACACAAATACTCAAATAGTTATTAAATCACTGTGTTTAACATAAGAGCTACACATAAACTTATGGTATTTAATATTATTTGTAAGTTTACCTTTTATTGCATTTCATTAATCAAATGTAGATCACTAATTAACAGTTCATTTATAATTAATAAAATTTCGATAGCATTTCCTCTATAAATGGGACATAGCCCAATCCATGGGCAGCCATGAACAATATTTTCCTATCCTCCATTTAACAACATCAATTACAACTTACAATTATCATTCAAAATCATAATTTAGCTTACATAATCAAACATATATAAATAAATCATATATACCAATACACCATTAATAATTAACTACCAAATAAATTTCTAATTGTAATCAAACTCAAATAAATTTATTTAATAATTCAATTTACTAGTCCTTGCTACATAGACTAAATTCAAGTTTGATTCCTAACTCAACCTAAGGCAAAAATGCATTTCTAAGCACTACAATCTTCATTTTAAATTTAATTTACTCCACCTTACCTAGCCATTAAACATGTAATAAATTTCAATTCGTGAACCATTAAACTCGACTAATTTCAGATTAACATATTTCACAATTATATTTAATTAAAACCATAATTATTCAATAAAAATTCCATTTATTCAGATTTAATAAATATTTAAATTAATGTATAAAATTCTAATTACATAGTTGCATTCACCACGTCGAGGAGAGGATTCTGCCTCTCAAGTGTCTTGCCGAAGCCTCACCGGCGCCGCCACCAGAACTGCCACATACGGTGGCCGAAAAATCACCGTAGTTAGATTTACACAAACAACACATCAAAACATTCAGAATTTCACATAGAACTCAATTCCCAAATCAATTTTGCCATAATCAATCTAATGAATTCTTAAATTTATTAAATTTTTACCCAATTTCCAAATATTTGATCAATTACTTAATCTATCAAAGTCAATTGAATTTAACATTATAGGGGTGGATTATAAACTGACCTGAGCTAAGAGGACTCGCCGGCAACGCACCCACTCACCGGAAAATCGAAGAAATGCTGCTGTCAAAGAGACAGCAATGTCGCGAGAGGAGGACCAGCTGCTATGTCCGGCTCCTAGAGAACGAAAGCCAGAGAAGATGTCGGAGTTGAGTTTGGCATCGACTGGAATGCCGGTCGCTGCCTCAGCTCTGTCGTAGGTGGTTGGAACGAAAGAGGAATGGGAGAGAGGCAGTGTCGGGATGAAAGAGGAACAGGGAAAAGAGAGAGAAAGAGAGAAAGGAAAAAAAAAATCCTTTTTTCCTTCTTTTTTTAAGTAAATGGTTCCGGTTCGATTTGAATCCATTTGGTCCACCTCATCAATTCAGTCTGATTTTCTGTTGATTTAGAGATTTTTTAATTGAGTTTAACTATTTGAACTTGGCTTTTTAGGTTCGATTTGTATAACCCGAAATTTTCTTTCATTAGCTAGAATTTATAATTAAATTTTAAATCAAAATTTTATAACAATAAATTAATGGGTTATTCCACTTTAGTGCTTGTTGGGTTTCAATATAAAATATATGCAGTGGAATAATATAATTAAAATAATTAATTATATCTACAGGGATACATTTAAATGAATAAGGCAATAAAATATGTTTAGAAAAATACTTCTTTCGTAGATTCTTCCAAACTTCGATCTACAATACTAGGTTATCGTAAACCACAGGTCGTCCAAACGTTCGACCTATAGCAGTATCCATACGAATGGATAATCAAAAAACTCTAAAACTACTTTTAGAGGGTTGAGATATTAGAGTATACGATGGTGCTAGCTATCATAGGCTCTCTATTTTATTTTGTGGTTATGAGCAACAACTCTTGTTCTCACGTACAGTCTGTACTATTTCTTAAACCTTATATAGGAAAATCCTAAGTTACAAATAAATAAATTATAATTATTTATTTAAATATTTTAAATAAATAAATTATAACTAAATATATATGTGCCTATTTATTTATTTATTTAAACAATTTAAAAAAAATCATAATACATATATTATTAGGATTTTCAATTTAATCAATTATATTTATTTATTTAACTATTTAAATAAATAAATCATAATTGAAATACTAGGTTTATTTAATCTAAATTTTATCTTAATAAATTTTAGACATAAATTAATTAAGTAAATACTCAATAATCTAGGTAAAATTGTAATCAAATATAAATTACAATTTTATTCTTAACTCTACAAAACTTATTTGTAATTAAGTCATACTTGATTTGATTTCTCACTTTCACTTTCTCATGTTCATTCTTATGTGTGTAACCTTTTAGGTTATAAATATATTGACAATAAATATTAAATAATTAATATTTAAAGGTCAAGTATATTGTCTAGCAACATGTCGAGTCTACCCAAATATCTGAAAAGTCAAAGTGATTTGACTTAACCTTTTAGTGAATAATTTTATTAGTGCAATTAATATCCCTTCATCATTAATGTTCCAATTTAGTAATTAGGCATGAAGTATGTCTGCTTTACTAAATCATATTAGTTTTCTTAACCTTAGCCATTGATCAGTTGAACGAAATTTCAAATCTCATTTGCTAATTTCATTCCACCTTGCGCAATGATTTCTTAATTAATACTAATAGAGAACAATTAGAACGTTTTTCCTAATTTACCTAGGGTGATGAATCCTCTATTGATTGCACAAGTATCTCCATATAGTTCCTACTATGTCCAATTAATCGTTTCTTATTATTCATATAATGAATAATGTGAACAGAGAATCAAAACATAGTCATCCCTATATAAGACAGCTTAGTCATCTCAAGTTAAAGGATCACTTACACAACCATCACTTGAGTATTCCATAGACACAGGTAACTCTCCATATGAAATTCTCATGCAGGTCAATTCAGTGGACTTGTTTAAATAACAAGCACGTACATATTAGTTTTAGAAATCACACATGTCTCAGTTTATGAGAACAATTGCTTTCTTAAGGAAAGAACATAATATGTACCAATCTCAATAACTCTAATCATCGTTCAATAATGAGGAGAACATCAACCAGGAATATTTAGAGACATTTCTTTAATATAAATATAAAATTCATAATTATAACTACATTATAATTTATTTTGAAAGCAATATTGTCTCGTGAACTTTATTTTTTATCAAAATTCAATCGATAGAATATAAAAGATAAATAAATATTTTTTATTAATAATTAAATATTTATTACATGAAATATTATATCCCAAAATATAACCAATCAATTAGGTATATCAATTAAATCAATTAGGTATATGAAATATGTTTCGCATAACTTTGTCCTAATCTTATTTGATCATGAGTTTGCTCATCCAAATCAAATAAATTAGTTAAGTAAAACCATTGTTCAAGTTATTTGATAGCATTTAAACATGTTCGGTTACAATCAATCTTGGATTTGCCCAATAAGTCAAATTGTAAAGGAGCTTTGGTTTTCATGTTATAACAATGGGTGGCAATCAATCATATTCTTAATATGTACTTAAAATTTTAATAAGAAATTTATTTTAATTTTAAATTGCAGGTCTCATGCTTTGGCATGATGGCATATCATATATCATACATACACAAACATACACTCTTAGCATGCCATTCTAATTGGAGGATTATGAACATTTCTAAAACTAATTTTCTTGGGCCATTAAGGAGATTAGATGGTCAAATATCCTAGATAGCAGCTTTTTAACTCTTCATAAGGCCCAATAGTAGCTCATTGACTTGGACTCTCTAAGATTTCATGTAATTTCTTCAATTCTCCTTTTCTTCTTGGACTACAAAATAATATCCTATTTACATATTCTAATTATCTGACTATTATATAATTAAATAAAATAAATAAAAAATTTTACAATTCAAAATAAAAGAAAATCAGGACACACAGACCCTATTTAAAATTACATAAACCATTCAATCAAATATAATAAACCAATCACATAGGTCTTTGCCAATGTCCATAATCACCCATCATATATAATAATCACATTAAATGCATTTAAATATTATCTAGTAATATATATTAATTATTGGGCTCATATGCTGAAAATAAAATTTTAATAATTAAAATTTTATATTTGATATTCTCATAATCAATCTATGAATAAAATAATTTTATTTATATATAAAATCTTATTAAAACTAATTTTAGAAATTATAAAATTATTTCATAAATCAATTTTACTAATTCTAATCATATTAGAATTAATAAACAATTCAATTTATTCCCTAATCAAATTAGGAATAAATTCACAAAATAATTTTATTACAAATTAAACTCTTTTAATTTTTTCTTTTCTAATAAAATTAGAAAAGCATTCTAAATTCAATTTTAGTCACTGAAAATTAATTTTAATGATTCTCAAAATTTAATTAATTCAAATTAATTAAAATACCCAATTAAAATTAATTTCAGGACTTAATTGAAAATAAATTAAAACCTGATTTAGACCCATTTGCATAGCTTAAAAACATGCAGGGACCAAGATGAAAGTCTGCTTCATTTTCTCCAAACAGCAGCAACGGGTTTCAAACTTTAAAACCCAGTGCCGCTGATGTCCAGCAGTGTTCCCAGCCAATCGATGGCACCTGCTCGGCTAGGGAACGGTCCAGCGGTGGTCGCAACACCATGGATAGTCCATCTCCGGCCTTGAGCACTGCTGTCTCGCCGGAAAACAGTGCTTCCAATTTTTTTTTATCTGAAAAAGCAGCACCGTTGCAGCATCACCGGGCCTTCACCGGAGCACTCAGGGAGGTGGCGTGCGTCCAGGCGAGCCGAATGCAGCACCACTGCCCACGGCTCAACAACTTCCGGTCCTGCAATGGCAGCAACAGAATGTTTACGTGTACAGCTCTTAAATAAGGGTTTTCATTAAGAAAATTATGAGTGCTGCCTGTGTCAATGAGTATGTGCAACCTTCTTTTGCCACTCAACCCTCTTGCCATCATAGTTTGGTTATTATCAGTTCCCCATAGAGCATGTAAGGATAATTGCCCTTCCACAATACTGTCATTGCAATCTGTCTCAACTTCCATTTCACCAAACTGTGATTCTTGCTCTTCTGAAATTACCTCCTTCAATTGCAGAACATATACTTGTTTCTTAGGACATCTATGCCCTGCAGAGAACTTCTCATTACACTAAAAACACAAATTCTTGGCCCTTTTCTCATCCATTTCTTTACTAGTTAAGGTCAAAGGTGGTCTATTGTTCGTGTAAGGTAATCTTGGTCTGTTGGGGGTGGGAAGTAGTGCATGTTGTGATTTTTGCGGTTGAATAGTTGTATTTGGTTTATAGGCTTGGGTGTTAGGCTGTGAATTTTGGAGATTGGTTGTTTTATGTATGGGTTTAGGTTAGTATATGAAGAAAAAGTGGAAGGTTTCATTGTTCTTGGCATCTGTTGAATGGCAGCAACAGATAGCTATTGTAAGCGAGCTAACGAATAGGCTTCAGATAAGGTCTTTGGGCGAAACATCCTAACTAGCATTTGTAGTTCATCTTTTAACCCATAAAGGAAGAAACTAAGAGCTTGAATCTCAGTAATCCCTGCTTTCAGATACATTTCATCAAAGGCATCCAAGTATCCTTGTAAAGTATCTTCTTGCTTAAGATTCCTCAAATTCGCTATAGGATCGTCATACGCCTGAGTCCCAAACCTAGCTGTCAATCCTTTAACATAATCTTCCCAATTCACATAAGCCTCAATTCCCTTCAACTTAACATAACCCTGATGCCATTGAATTGCCTTGCCTTCTAGGTATAAGGCAGCAATTTTAACTCTATTCTCGAAATTAATTCTTGCAACCTCAAAGTAATACTCACATCGAAGTAACCACCCATCCAATCCTTCGCCAATGAAGCGAGGAAGTCTAGTTTCGGTCCATGACCCCAATTACCAACTGTTTGTGAATTGGAATTGACAAATTGATGAGAAGTCTCATAATTGTTGCTTGTTTGATGGTGCCGCTCTTCACGCTGAGATTGCTGATTGTTTGCAGCCATTAGCGTTTTCAGTTCAGCAATGGCGCCAAGGAATTCATTCCTATTCCTCTGTTTTGACTCCAAAAGCATTGCCGCAAACTCCTTTCTTAGGGCTTCCTGCGATCTGGTGGTAGGCACTTCTCCCATGGCCAAGGAAAGAGTTCTGATACCACTGATACACAGATTCAAGAATCAAGAATGCAGAAAAGAGAAAAGAAGAAGGAGAGAGAGAGAGAGAGAGAGGGTTCTAGAAGAAGAGAACAGAGAAAGAGAACATAATTTCCATAGAATACGCACTCTAACACAATTACAATAGCTGGTTTAATACTCAGCTGCAACTCATTTCACAAAGCAGCTAACAATACAAAGCGGTATCGTTTCATCCGTTAACTAATTGTTGATACGGCGTCGCTGCATAGTGCTATACAACTGAGAATGAAAGCCCTTAATCAAGAGCTGTACACGTAACACAGAACAGTTCTCTGTTCTTCAACAAATGAATTTCTAAATTTTTTTTTTTAATTTTATTAAATCAAATTTAATTGAAGAACAGATCTGGAAAATTCAAAACATCATATTTGATTTTTGTTGAAACATCAAATCTCAGCATATGAATTAATTCGAAATTAATCTCAATAATCAATATATTATTTTACACCTCAAACGTTTAAACGATAGCTCTGATACCACTGTTAGGTTTCAATATAAAATATGCGCAACAGAATAATATAATTAAAATAATTAATTATACCAATAGGGATCCGTTTAAAATAAGATAATAAAATATGTTTAGAAGAATATCTCTTTTGCAGATTCTTCAAAACTTCGATCTATAGGACTAAACCGTCGCAAACCACAAGTCATCCAAACGTCTAGCCTGTAGTAATATCCACACAAATGGATAATAAAAAAGCTCTAAAACTAATTTTAGAGAGTTGAGATATTAGAGCGTACAACTGTACTAGTTATCATATGCTCTCTGTTTTGTTCTGTGTCTATGAGCAACAACTCTTGTTCTCACGTTCAACTCATGTACAGTCTGTACTGTTTCTTAAATCTTATATAGAAAAATTCTAAGTCACAAATAAATAAATTATAATTATTTATTTAAAATTTTTAAATAAATAAATTATAACTAAATATATATGTATCTATTTATTTATTTAAACAATTTAAATAAATAAATCATAATACATATATTATTAAGATTTTCAATTTAATCAATTATGTTTATTTATTTAACTATTTAAATAAATAAATCATAATTGAAATATTAGGTTTATTTAATCTAAAATTTATCTTAATAAATTTTAGACATAAATCAATTAAGTAAATACTCAATAATCAAAGTAAAATTGTAATCAAATATAAATTACAATTTTATCCTTAACTCCACAAAACTTATTTGTAATCAAGTCATATTTGATTCGATTTCTCGTTTTCATTTTCTCATATTCATTCTTATGTATGTGACTTTCTAGTAACTAATTTTGTTGGCAACAAATATTAAGTAATTAATATTTAAAGGTTAAGTACATTGTCTAGCAACATGTCAAGTCTACCCAAATATCTGAAAAGTCAAAGTGGTTTGACTTAACCTTTCAGTGCATGATTTATTAGTGTAATTAATATCCCTTCATCATTAATTTTCTAATTTAGTAATTAGGCATGAAGTATGTATGATTTATTAAATCATGTTAGTTCTCTTAATTTTAGCCATTTATCAGTTAAATGAAATTCTAAATCTCATTTGCTAATTTCATTCCAAATTGTGCAAGGATTTCTTAATCAATACTAATAGAGAATAATTAGAATGTTTTTCCTAATTTACCTAGGCTGATGTTTCCTTTTTTGATTACACAAGTATCTCCATACAGTTCCTACTATGTCCAATTAATCGTTGCTTATTATTTATATAATGAATAATATGAATAAAGAATCAAAATATAGTCATCCCTATATAAAATAGCTTAGTAATCTCAAGTCAAAGGATCACTTACTCAATCATTACTTTATGTATATGTAACTCTCCATATGAAATTCTCATGCAGGTCAATTCAGTGGACTTGTTTAAATAACAAGCACCTACATGTTAGTTCTAGACATCACACATGTCTCAGCTTATGAGAACAACTGCTTCCTTAAGGAAAGAAGATAATATGTACCAGTCTCAACAGCTATAATCATTGTCCAATAATGAGGAGAACATCGACCAAGAATATTTAGAGACATTGCTTTAATGCAAATATAAAACTCATAATTATAACCACATTATAATTTATTTTGCAAAACAATATTGTCTCGTGAACTTTATCTTTTACTAAGATTCAATCGATAGAATATAAAAATTAAATAAATGCCTTTTATTAATAATCAAATATTTATTACATGAAATATTATATTCCAAAATATAATCAATCAAATGGCTATAGGGCATATAACTGACACTTGCAACCCTTTAGAGTTTATTATTTTGAAGTTTTGTTTGAAACTATGTAGTACCTGATTTGGAATATGAGTAAATAATTATTTTGATATGTTATTGTATTTTCTTAAAGGAGATTGTTAACTTTAAGGTTTCTTAGTTGAAATTAATGATAATAAAGTATTATCAAATTTCTAATATATATGTATGAAGTATGAACATAGGGACTCAGTGATAAGTGATATATTAAAATTGAGAACTTGAGATTTATAAGAAAATGTAGTTTGTGATTAAATCTAAGGATGATAAATTTTATGATAAGACTTCAACTTACTTAGAGTAGGTATGATATGATTTGAATTATTATGAATAGATTGACAAAGAACACTCATAGTTTGTCGGAAAGGTTAAACTACAACGGGGAGAAATAGTCTAATTAAATATTAATAAAATAGCTAAGTTATCTGAGGTGCTAATACCAATTGTCTCCAACAGAGATTGGAGTAGTGAGAGCAAAAGTAAAATTAGCTATCGATAAGTAAAGTTGTATATAAACTTGAAGAGAAGAGGCAGTGAGTATAATACAAATGATAAGATATTTGAGAAAGAGGTGAGATACATATTAGCCTAATTTCAAAAATTTGGTACGATTCATAGTATTTTCCATTCATAGATGCTTCAGAGATTTTGGTTGGATCCTTTATATTTTATGATCTGAACTTGAAGACATCAAATTTTATGAAATTGAGATGTGATTTTGATATGAAAATTTAAGGAGAACAATATAAATTTTGAGTATGTGATAGTAGAAATTATAAGGATAAATATTTCTTTTAATGAAAAGAAATGTATGTAGTGTATGAATTATGAATGATATATGCTTTGAAATGGTTCACTTTAAAGATGAGAATGACTTTTTTAAACAATAATGGATGCCTTGTGGAGTGAGCATAATATAATTTTCATAAAGTATTCAGAAGGTATAAAATATTGTAAATAAAATAAAGTGATATAATTATAAGGATTATTAATTATTGCTTTGGTGATATATTAGTAATGAATTTGATTAAATATATATGGATTCAGTAGATAATATATGGAAACGAGTTTATAGAATAATTTAAAGGATGTGTTGTGAGATTTGAGTTAAAGTATAACAGATTTTGTATAATTAAGTAGGAATATATGAGCTCTGTAAGAAGCAAGGTTTAAATGAAATTTAGAAAGTATAAGAGGATGTTTACTGGACTGAAACTAAAGGTATTAAATTGCATGTGATTGAAGTGTGATTCCGGTATAAGAACTTTGGATAGAAATTGAACTTCATTTTGACTGTGTGATGATTATAGTTATAAGGATAAATGCTCATTGTGGTAAAAAGGAATGTGGTGTATTGGTTTGGATGTAAATTATGAAACATAAAGAATATATGCTTTGAAATGATTTCTGTGGAGATGAGAAATGGTTTCTGTAAATGAAAATAAATAAAGGTTTTATGGAGTAAAGTTTAATTTATGGACTATATTAAGTATTTTGGAAATCTGTTCATATTAATACTTGTGTGCCAAATGGTGGACTTTTATAAAGTTGGCATTTTGTGGTTAGTTATGAAATAAGCAGGGAGACTGATTTCCTTGAAATTATGTTGATGATGTTATAATAAGTTATAATCGAATCATTAGTATTTAAGAAAAAGTGAAATAATTATAAAGATATGTGGAACATTGTGAATATGGAGAGTGAATGACTTCTTGAATGAATATGAATCAATATGACCTCAATGGATTTAAAGAAATGATTGTTATTATTTTGTGAATTTTGTTATATTAGAATAATGATTTCAAAGCTAAAATAATCAAGAGAACATAGAAGGTTATTGATAGGATAAAAGAGTTTGTGTAATATTAATTAGAAATATTTATATATATCAAGGAGAAATGGCAAGGTTTTGTTAATTAAAGGATACAATAAAATTTTGTCATAGATTTTGGAATTGAGTTCTTGTCATGAAGTGGTATGAGAATGAATTTTTAGGCTAGATGATTTAGAGTACCCTAGTGATCCATATTGCAATAGAGTGATCTATTCTCATAATCAATGAAAGAATTCTTAAATAAATTTATATATAGGGGATTTACGGAGAAATTATAAAATCTAGTTAAATGGAATATATGATGGATATAAGACGAATTTATGGTATGACTAGTCGCAATTTGCGCTTCACGCACTATCTTTATAATATGTTATTTGAATAATTATTGTTATTTTTTCTAACTTATAAATTCACCAAAATTAAGAATATTAATAATTGAAATTATTTTTAGATAAAAGCTCAAAAATCAAATACCATTTATTTAATTAATATTTTTATGTAGTTAATAATTCCTTATTTTATGTCTTTGATTTGATATATTTTTAGTGTGCAATAAATAAATATATACATCATCTAGCATATCTAAAGAGTTAAACATGTGCAAAAGTTCTAAATTAAATTAGTTTGACTCTATACCACTTTCTAAATTAAATTCATTTTACTCCATAACATTTTAAACTTAAATGAGCTCCAATAACTATAAACATTATATATTATCAGATTCTATAATTAATAATTAGTTGAATATAGATAAACATCTATCGGAACATATAAAATTATACGGAAACAACTCTTTTTGTTCTGTTCTTCTTCACCTAACTTTATATTAACTATGGTTGAAGTAAAACTTATCATTATATGGACAATATTTTACTGCTTGGCTTGCTGTAATGTTGCACGGGTAGCAACCAACTCAAGTTCTTCACCAAAATTCTCAGTCCTTCTTTGCTTTGGTGATTCGTTTTGGATATTGGCAATAACAAGTATATCAAGACAATGATCAAGGCAAATTATGCTCTTTATGATCAAGGCTATCTAGGAAATGTTCCGACATGAAGATTTTCAAATGGGAAATTGATTCCTGACATGTTAGGTTCAATTATTATTAGCAAAGAAGCAATTCCTCCATTTTTGGACCCAAATGTTTCAAATAGTATTGATATAATTATTGGTGTTAATTTTGCATAAGCTGGGTTTGGATATGATGATTCAACAGTTGTGTTAACTAATGTTATTCCATTTTCAAGACAAATTGAATTATTTAAGAAATATATGGAAATGCTTAAAGATTGTTGGAGAAGTAAAAGCTAAGGAGATAATTAATGGTTCTTTAATGTTTATAAGTTCAGGAATAAATAATTTCCTTCTTGACTATTATGACATCCTACAAGAAGGCTGAAATTTAGTGTAAGTGATTATCAAGATTTTCTACTTAACAGGCTACAAAATTTTGCTAAGTTAAGAATTTGCCAGACATTTATCTTGTTTTGTACTGTTGGAAGTGCTACTTCTTTAACAAATCCAGGACAATAATGGTAAGTAATATGTTCAACAGTATATTGGGCTTGATAATAAAATATATATATCAAACTCTATTTTTGAGATATATGCAACTAACAAATTCAAGAAGACATACTTAAATTAGTGACTTACAAAAATAAGTTGAGAATATAAATAGTAAGCACACGTTGATGGCGATAGGAAAGCCATCGATAAGTCAGGAGAAAAGAAAAAGATAAAACTAATTGATAGCAATTATACACACCTTTAAATGAAGTATGGCCGTCATATTTATATATTGTGAATGTAAAATCCAAGCTTTGAATTATATTAAAGGCTACCTAGTAAATTTATCACAGAAAGACTAATTTATCACAGAAAGACTAATTTATCATCATAAAAATAACTTACCAATATACAATAATTCATTACGAAACAACATCACAGATCTCCAGCTGCTTTCATTTCTTTCCTTGAAGCAAACAAATAGTGGAAAGTATCCTCCGCAACACGGTTCATATCCATCCTCAAATCCTATGATTAATAACATGGAATTGACAGAAAATAATTAATGTATACTTAACTGTTCTGTGGAGAATAACTTGAGAAAAGACAAGTATACATTAATTTTCACCTTACCATATTGACGATAATTAAGGATGAGACTTAGGAAAATATCATAAGAATTTGTGAACACGAAGACAGATTCTGGTCCCATTTATTGGTTTAATCCATTTAGCATCTCTCTCAATTTCTTATTGTAGCCTTTGATTAATTGGTTCACATTTACTAAGCATGTTCTTCCTGGTAGTAAATTCAGTGCACAAATAAATGGAATGCAGCCAAGTGGTCAAATCCCAACCACGATGAACTTCCTACCCCCTAATTTGTGGACTCGCTTCATGCAGGAAAAAAAGAATTAAAATCTCAATTTGTAAATTAGATAAACACTCGCTATCTAAATATTAATTATCACCACCTTCAGCTGTACAGTGAGATTGGAAACCATAAAATCCTAGAACACAGAAGGAGAAATCATTCAAGGAGCAGTGTTATATAGAAAAACTATAATGTGCGTTAGAAAAATTTATTTAATATTCATTTTACTAATACAAGGATTTAAAATTTTAAATTAGTGATATATTTTAAAGTTATGACAATTATTTATTAAAATAATGGGTATAGGAAGATTTTTGTTGTTTGTTATATATTTGAAACACATAAAGAAGTAGACAAAAGATGATGATGATGATGATAATAATAATAATAATAAAGGATAAAAAAATTGAAGAAAGAGAGAACGTTTCTCTCTCCTCCCTCCCTCCCTCATTCTTTCTTCTCACCCGACTACAGCGCTACCACTACCCTCCTTCCTCATTTTCGACCACCATGGAGCGAGGCTGAGGCAGCGGTTGACTCTCCCTGAGCTGTTTACTTCTTTTTCAATTTCCCCTGCGCATAATAAAGCCTTTATAGAGCATATTGAGGCTGGGATGTTTTCATAGGGACCGATTCCCTTCTGCAGCGAATTCTCAACTTTTCTAGTTGCTCCTTATGCTGAGAACAGACATGATCGACTCCCGGTGACCAGGCGAACACTTCCCCTTGATCAAATGTGATTTTTGGATGAAAATGGCGGAACCGCGATGAATAGCGGCTCTAAGCTTCGTCATGCTCGATCCGTAATGATAAAGGTTTGACCTCACTTGATTGATGACAGAAATGGAGTCCTCGATGAAGTTGGAGTCGGATGGTGGTATCCTTGCTGAATTCTAGGCAGTTTGATTTGTCCAGTCGCCGCACAGGGCGGTGTTGACGATGGTCCGGTGACCGACTGATGGTGATCCGGCGAGATGTCCAGGAGAAAAAAATACCAGCTTCTCATGCTGAACCGGAATCTGAAATCAAAATCGCAACTCAGTAAATTTTATAGCTAATTCAACAATTTTAGTGTAAATTTCTTGTTGATAATTAATTGAGTAAATGTGATTAAGGTAATTTGGTTTAAGAAGGATTAAATCAATTTTATGGAATTGATAATACAATTAATTATATGTGAAACATTGGCAAATGATGAGAATTAACGAAGTTAAAAGAAATGAGAATAGGTAACTACATGAATTCGAAATTAAGGCAGCTAATATTTATAAGTTATTAAAAAAATTGAAATATATTAAGAATGGAGGATGGGAAATTGAATTGTTTTGCCCGAAGGATGGGTGTTATATTATTGTTATAAATCTGAACTTGGACAGACAGATAATAAATAAATTGCTGCCAAAATTTTAATTGAAAAGAAAAGCTTATTGAAGAATTAAGTTATTATATAAGATAACAGAATTGTGCTATTAAATAAGGAGATATATTAATGGAGGAATAAATTAGTCAAGCAATGCGCAATTAGATTGTATTTAATCAAATTCAAAATGGAGTATTTGAAAATGGAATTTTAGATAATATTTTCAGGATTTTTATTCTAAAACCATATGTTATAGTATTTACTGATTTAAATAAATGGATTGAAATAAATTACGATTTCATTAGTTCTTAAGGGAAAATAACAAATTTAATTATGAGTGAAAGATATATGGAATTGAAAGACTAAATAAATTTATGGAAGATTAAACTAAATGTAGATTTATAACATTTAAGGGAAATATGGAGTAAATGTGAAATATGAATAAAAATGTTAATGAATTCAAATATCAATAAAGAATGAAAATAGAGAACTGAAAAATACTATTCAAATTGTTTATAGGTTGGGATAAACCACAAGAGTGGAATAGAGTCAGTAAATAAGAAAGAAAGGCTAGTGCAGCCTTTCAAGCCAGGTTAGTGCAATACTAACTTTTTAATTTAATTAAAAGTTACTATATTGTTTTCATATATATATATATATATATATATATATCTATATATATATATATATATATATATATATATATATATATATAATAGTTGTGATTTATTATATAAAATATATAAGTGTATTTATAAAAATAT
>CANUEP010232028.1:0-10843 GCA_947857235.1 Jatropha podagrica
TACCCCCCACACACATCTCTCTCACACCACCCTCGGGTCACTCTCCTCACAAAACCACACATCTCTTTATATATATATATATATATATATATATATATATATATATATATATATATATATATATATATATATATATATAAACAGAGCAGTTTCCACTATAAAAAAGTTAAGTGTAAGCTTTAGAAAAAGTTAAATGTGATTAGGATAACAATTATTTAGGATAGTTGTAAAAGATAAGACACAATTGTAAGAAGATAAATTATTTTACACTTTCAGATAATGTTTTTGTTAAAATATTATCTATAAAAAAAATTATCTCTAACACTAATATATTAATATATATTAACATAAATTTATTTTTTATTATAAAATAATTAATAAGTAATCTAAAACTTATAGATATGATTTTTTAAAATTAAGATATTCACATGTTTAGAACACATTACACTTAATAAATAATACATTAATATTTCAAGTAAATATATAATCATTTATAATAAATCATAAACGTAAAATGAAATAAAATTTAATTTCTTATTTCAATGACACAAAAACAAATTAAAAAATACACTTTATTTTTAATTTGTAAATTAAAAATGACATTAGTTGATTAACTTGGTATATAAATCTCATATGTCAAGAGTTAAGTTGCACAAATACGGGACAGAAGATATAATAATGTACGGGATACGATAAATTTTAAAAAGTACAATATCTATATGCTTAGAACACACAACTCAGAATAAATAATCTATTAATATTTCAAATGAATAAATAATCATTTGTAAGAAATTATAAATATAAAATAAAATAAACTAAAGTTCTTATTTCAATGACATAAAAATAAATTAAAAAATATATAATTTTTTATTGATAATTAAAAAAATACCTTGATTGATTGTCTTCGTATATGGAGTAGTCTCATATACTTGGGAGCTAGGTTCCACAAACACAAGATACAAGATATGATAATTTTTAAACAAGTAAGTCATACATATGCTTAGGAAACATTACACTAAATAAGTAATATATTAATATTTTAAATAAATAAATAATCATTTATAATAAACCATAAACATAAAAATAAAAAATATCTAATTTCTTATTTCATTATAATTAATTAAATTCTGAAAATTATTATCACTATTGTAAAATATATTAATAGTGTGTGTGCATTTTTTTATAGAGGTCGTATCATACACGACTTTTGCTATTGTTAGTGAAAGAGTTTACATGATACTTAAAAAAATATATCTTAGTTAGGTATGATAATTTTACTTGACCTCGTGGGTACTCGATAAGATCCGATATGATTTTAGCGAATTTGAATAGTAAATAAACAAGTTTGGGATGAGTTTGAATAGTATTTTTACTATCCATATGGAGTTCGGGTTGGATTTAAGAAGTCGGATATTCACTACCCATTGACTGTTTAATTAATATTCCAAAAATATTTAAAATAATTATTTTATAATGAAAATTATATATATATATATATATATATATATATATATATATATATATAAATACCCTTTTAATTATATTAATGTTATAATTATATTCAATATTTATATTATATTTTTTTAATTAAATCAAAATAATAATTTTATAATTTTTACTTACGTTTTATTTTGAAAAATAAAAAAAATATAGTTTTAACGTAAATGGATTTGATTATTTAAACAGATAAATATAATCTAGTTCGGGACAAATTTAGTTATTAAAGGTGAATTTCCATATGGATTTAGGTATCTAAATTTTTAATCGGGCATTTCAACGAATTCGGGTATTTATAATGCATTTGACGATAATTTTATTATTTTTGAATAATATTATAAAATATTATTTCATCTTTAAACGCTACTCCATGCAATGTGCGGGTGCTAACACTAGTAAAAATTAAAAATAATGATACGTTTAGCATATAAGTAATATGTATAATAATTTGTACAAAACATAAAGCACAACATTAAATTAAACTTATAAATATTTACCAAGTGGAAGGGCTGGTGAAGTGGGTGTTGGAGCATCCGCAGTCAATGGTTGTATAGAAGGAGGTTCAGGTCTCCGTACGTCCTCTCCTCAAGATCCTCTTTGAGAGTTTCAATCCACTATCAACTTCTTTTTTAGGTGAAAAACAAACCCTTTCAATCTCTCAAGTGTAAGAAATTACACTTTATAAATCCAATCCCACAGTTGTGTAGTAAATACACTTTCAAGCAATTTCTCACTCAATACAACAACAACAACAACAACAACAACTCACTCCTAAACCCGCAACTATAATAAATTCCAACAAAAATTTTATCACACTCAATCAATTTATATAACTCAACAGTTCTCTAATTTAATCTCTTTTGCCATATTTATTTATTTTTCCTTCTTCTAAGTTAATTAAGACATATATTTATAGTTAAGACTAAAAAATAGTTGTTGGAAGTGCATTTAATGCAAAAATACATGTTCAACTACTTAAAGAATCGAATTATAACGTTTTACAGAAAATCCAAGTTGGGTATGTTATAAATTTTAAAAAGGACTGAGCTATTTTTAGTTTACGAAATGGACTAAATAAAAACAGTTTAAAAATATAGGTGTGGAAGCCTAATTTGCATTTTTATTATCGTTTGTGTAATGAGTTTATGCACCTTTTGTGATGGAAAAATTTATAAATCTAAATAAATAGGTCAGATTCCTCTCCATCCTTAACCATAATATTGGCTCTCATTGAAAAGCTACCTTATAAATAAGAAAACGGAGAGGAAGATTCAGTCTTTTTTCTACAAATTCTGATAAGCCGTTGCGGATAACGAAAATTCTGAAGAATGTTAATTTTAACCTCCATTTAATGTTCTCACCTACCTCTACCTCTTTCTTTTGTTAAGACACAAACATTTCCATGTCTTCTTCAACTTCTATAGCCAATAAGATTACCCATCTTGAAGATTTGCATGAATGCGTCGATAAATTATTTCTTCTGTCGTTAACTCAATAGGCATTAATTGTAAATATGTTGATGAATTGCTTGACGGATCTCTTCAATTTCTTGATATTTATAGTGCCGCCAAAGATGCTGTAACCAAAACAGTATACTTTAGAATTCGAGTCAACCATCCATCAAAGACAAAACGACATTGTAATCGAAGTGAAGAAAATATCTTACTTCTAAAAAGATGACTATGGAGTCAATTCAAAAGGCGTTAAATAATCTAAAGGGTTTAGAGAAGAAATGATTTTCATTTTCAAATGGAAGTGATGAGGTTAGAAAGATAATTAGCATTTTAAACAACATTGAATGATTACTCTTTTACGTGGTCAGTTTCTTTTTAATTTTTATACGTAATTTTATAAGTTGAAGTGTTAAATATATTTATAAAATATAAGAATATATTTATGACAGCTTGATATTTTGTTTAAAGGATGTTTATTTATTGATGTTTAATAATACACACCACCCTGTTTGAGGTTTATGCGGTTAGCCTAACGCTGGTCTTGGGATTTGATGTATTAGCTCAGCAATTATTGCACATTGCCTATTGCATATGGTCGAAATGAGCAGCAGAACCACCTCTTATCCCTTCCTTCAGACACAAACATTACAGGTCTGTTTAGCTGGAGAAATGTAGCCAATTATTTTATTTCTTTAATAAATAATTTTTAAATCCCAAAATTATTGGTAAATAACCATTTTTCTTTATAATATGAACTCTATTTTAATATGCTTAATTTGAAAAAATAAATACTGCAATATTGTTAAACAATGTGAGCAATATAAGTATTTTCATTTGATTTAAAAGCCAAGATTTTGAAAATAAAAATTCAAAAGCATTTTAATTCTTGTTTCAATTTAAGTTTCTTAATTTTATAAGATTGGTTTGATCACGTCGGAATATAAAAATTTTTCAATCAAGTATTTGAATTATCAAAATGTTGCAAAAATAAGTGCATTTAGGTAGATTTTTTTGCCCAAAAAAAAATTAAAATAAACTATTTTACTCAATAAATGATATCAAATATAAACATCAATTCGATTTACATTTTTAATTTTTTACTATCTTATATTTTCTTTTCTCTACAAAACTCCTAATTTTCTTTCAATTCAAAGAAAATAATAAAAGAAAAGATAAAGAAATGTAAGCGTCTAGAAAAATAATAAAATAAAGCAATCATTAAAATAGTTTAAAAAGACTTAATTATCCAAAAGTGATTAGTTTAAATATCTAATTATTAAATAATACTACCATTTTAAATTAAAGTAATACTACCATTCTCTCTTTGAAAGAAATTAAAAAAAAAAAAAAGATTCTTAGAATGCGACATTTCTTTAATTATGGGGTTTTATTTATTTATTAAAGTATATTGGAACATACAATACAAGGAGTGAAATCTTTGCACCTGAAAAATCGGCTTTACCAAACAAAATGATGGAATTAGATTCTCTTAATCCTTTACCAAACCTAAACCTTGATTATACCCAACATAGTCTTTGACATCAACAATGTCAATCTAACATTATCTTTTCTAACTTTCATGCTTGTCTATTTTATTTTTCTTAATTATGTATTAATTTATATGCCTAAAGCTTCTTTTGCTCCTACATATAAAGTGTTGTCCTATAAAATACATTTACATGTATGTATAATTACAATATTTCCTTTCTTTTTTTTTTTATCACCTAATAATAATAATAATAATAATAATAAAATACTAATTACAAAATACATTACATTAGTGCATCTTACCCATCTCAAATGGGATAGTGGCACACGGACTTTATTTTTTATGGTAAATAATTGTAACTTAAAATTTATGGTTGTTATGAAATATAAAAAATATATGAAATATAATAAAAAAAGATATAAAATAAGAGAGAGTAGAGAAAAATTGATTATATTAGGATCTTAGTTATTCAATCCATAAGATTAAGAGACTATTTATACGATACAAAAAGTCATTTTTAAAAGATATAACCTTATATTTAAAGGATATAACCATTCATCTTAAATGATACGGCTCTTTATTTCAAAGACCATAATTTTTTGAGAAATAAATAATTTTTTTAATAAATTTAATGGACATCCATTATATTATATAATTTTATAACACTCCCTCTTGGATATTCATTACACAAAGAATGTGCCTTATTCAGATTTTACTAGAAAAAAACCCATTGGAAAAAAAATATTCTAGTGAAGGAAAAAGAATGCAGTATTCTTTGTATTTTAAAAATTTATTTCTTCCCCCGATGAAGACATCACTGTTTGCCTTCTTTTTTAGTGTATCATTTCTTCATGAAATATAATATATTTTAATATTATCTCCTACAATATTATGGAGCTTGTTTTATACGGAAGTAGACTGTAGGTATTTTGTACATATCAAAATATCAATTCAATTATATATAAATTGTGACGTCTTTCATAAATAAAAAAAAATACAAATCATATATAAATCATTATGAGTATAATCATTCTTAAAATATATACTCAGTATAGCACTATGGTATTTCAGAATATAGTATTTTCATTATTGCAAAAAGATACAGCACTTCAGGACTAAAGAGTTCTTTATCATTTTTGGAGTTCTTTATCTTGTTAAATGACTTCACAACTATCAATTTTATTAATGGATGAGTTCTATCTATATAAAATAATTTCAATTTCTTGGATTGTATGTACTGATTAATAAATATAAATTCCATTTATAAAATATTAGCTCTTCAGGGCAAGGCAAAATTTTTTATATTCAAATTCTTTCATTTCAAATTTTTTCTTTGAATACTTCAGTACATTTTGAAGCTCTACTAGAGTCCAATAAGATTTATATTATCAATATACACAGCAATAACATTAAATTCAGATGTAGACCTTTCTATAAAAACTCATGGACAAATTAGACCATTTATTTAACCTTCTATCCCTAAACCCTATATATATATATACTTAGATGACTGTACCTCATGCGCTAGATTATTTTAATTCATACAAAGATCTTTTATATGCTTCAGACATTTTAAATATTTTAGAGACTTTCATATATTTCATAAAAGAAGAATAGAAACATGATGAATCATGTCATATATTTATTTTTCATCATAGATCATATGATATTTACTTAGTCATATCTTTTAGGCGATTATGTCATCAGATTCCCTTACCGCATAAAAATCTTTATAATTTACTTAAATACATTTTCAGTGGTTTCAATTTGCATGTTTCAAGCATATTTTAATCTTTCAAGGACTATCATAATCCATATAGAGCGCTATATAATTTCTTGAGAATTCAAATTTTGTGCTTCAAGCAACTTAAATCCTTCAGGGATTTTCATATAGATATTTATATCAAATGAACTAAATAAAATAGACAATCATTTTATGTCTATATGTTCCTATAACACTTATATTTAATATCTTTATAATTCTTCATAATATTAAGTGTTATATACATATATAAAAATACAGTCGATATTTATCTTATATTGATTCCATCTTTTGTTTGACATGACATAACTTATCAAGATCTCATTATTTTCATCAAAATAATTGGTTTTAGGTACCTGAATTTCTTCTAAAATTTATTTATCAGTCATGTCTAAGATCTCTTTTGGAGAATATAACATATTTACTCCTTTTCATTTTCATTGGAATTGAGCAATCTACCACAGTTTGGGCATCCAATAGATTTATTATCATATGTAGTCTTGTCCTTCAAGGACTTGGATTCTAATAGGGCTTTAGTAATTAATTGAAAATAGTTTTCAAAATAACTATTTTTAGAATTTCTAGTTCACACAATTTTGTGAGATGATCAAAATTTGATAATATTATTATTTTTAGTAATTAACATTTTCAGCTGCTTATTCTCTTTCTCTAAAATCGAGATTCAAAATAATCAATAAATTTGCAATTTTAATGCGAACAAGTTCTACTATATAATAGCAATATTCCTATATATAAATGGGGAGCTTGTTCTCATTAAGGCTGCTTTGAGAATACAACCATTAAAAATCATTAAATTTGAAAAAATTTGCGGTTCTTTAATAAATATCCAAAATAAGAATTTAATTCTTTTTTCTCATCAATATTCATCCGGGATAACTCAACTAATTATTGCCAAATAATAAAAATATTTGAATGTATAAACTTCTAGTTTATAATTATATTCATATAATTATTATATCTATATGATATTCATTTCTGCGAATATCTTCAAAATAAATTTCTACTAAATAAAAGAAATAATAATATATAGTACATAAAGTCATTTCTCTAAATAATAATATTTGCTCTTCAAAAGCTTTAATGTCAAAGCCAAAATTTGATTTCATATATTTGATGTACAATAAATATGTAATTAACATGCTATATTATTTTTTTGCCACTTCTAGTGGTAGGATTTATTTTGATTACTCATGATTTTCACAATTATAAGGATCAACAATTCAATAATGATCTTATTAAAACTTTTAAGGACAAGAATATTATTGTCATTTTTTATACTTGCTCTTAATATTATATGTTATTGCATTCACTTCAAGGAATGAAATAAATCCAATTAAGTGGATTCCATGTCATCACATATTTTATAATATAATGATAAATATGTCATTATTTTTTATTTATACCTAGAATTGTGATATACTATTTCATTCACTTTAGAAAATGAAAATAAATCTTATTATGTAAATAACAAAAAGAGTGAAACTAATTTAAAATTCACAATTAATATATTATAATATATTTTTTTATGATGCTACTGAATGAGCATATTCAATACACAAAATATTATTCACGTTTTTATGAATAAAATAAGTGGATATTTAATTATTAAATATCTAGTGAAAAAAATTATTGCTTCAATACAATTTCGATTGATTCCTTAATTTTCTTCCTTGTTATGTCTTTAGGACATATAATATCCACATATAAAGATAAATAATTCATAATTAATATATTAAAGTCACAAATCTATTTTTATAGGATTTGACATGATAAAACAATAATATCATATTAATTTGATTATAAAATTATATTCTATACAATAATCAATCAAATATAAAATCCACACTTGAATTTATATGTATAATTTATATCTTAAATATATAGAATTACCTTTTAAACGTGAATTACCTTAGATATGGGTTATCCTCTTTTTAACTAATTTTAAAAAGAAAGTAATTCTACAAAATTGAAGATATAGTAGAATGAATTCATATGATTATGCTAAAACTTCGTATTGATAACGTGTTATGAAATATAATAAATAGAGTATATCTAGAAATGTAATAGATAGAATAAGAAAGAGTAAAGAGAAATTAATTTTATATTAGGATCTTATCCAATCCATAGGATGAAGGGACTATTTATAGAATATAAAAAGTCATCTTTAAATATATAACCGAAGGGTTAAAGGATAACCCTTCATCTTAAACAACATGATCTTTTATTCCAAAGACAATGACTTTTGAAAAAATAAATAATTTCTTTAATAAACTTAATGGACATCTATTATATTATATAGTTTTATAACAATTATATTATTTATTATTTATTTGGCTTGCAAATTAATATTCGATCTGTATCCACCCAACTTATATAAATTTCAATGAGCACTTCAAATAAATATACAGTCTTTAGGTTATGTCTCGCAATAATTTATTATGTAGTATTTAGTTTTTTGATTAAATTAAAACACTAAATAATATTTGGTGGCATAGTTTTTATACTAATGCTTAGAGTTTGAAGGACTAAATTATCAAATGTTACTCGTTTAAATTTTTGATAAAAGGTCGATTCAACCGTTAAAAACTATTAAGTTAATTAACAGCTATTGTAACAGTTAATTTGCCGAACATGTTTTTAAATATCTAATTCCATGACCTAAATTATGGAGGATACATTTCTCTCTTTATTTTCTTTTTTTTGAACTATACCTCTTGATCTATAACCAATATTGAAAAAATAATTTCTAACCTTTCATCTAAAAAGAATAATTTTTAGTATTGAATTTGTTAATATACAGTAATAAAATATATTAAAATAATAATATTAAATTTTCAAATAAACTCTAACTAATAGGTAATACAGGATTTGTAATCCTTATCCTAACCTGATTATACAAAATTTAGTATATATATCCCAAATTTACCCCAAGGATGAGCTAATTCACAATTTACTACTCCTCAAAATCTGAGAGCATAATAATTTGTGCAGTAAGCATGGAACACACCCTTGAACCTTAAAAAAAATCCTCATAGTTTTTTCTCGATTCTTATGGCTATCAATTCCACTGAGTGCCCTACATAGAAGGCCAAGACAACACCCATGGCGAGACCAACTAGCAACCCACATTTGCTCCTCTATCAACTACTGATTCTTAGGTTGCAGTTGCCCTAGCCCAGGCTTACTCGCAATTCACTATCATGCTGAAATGCCTCTTGTAGAACCCACAACCTAATGGCGAATCAATACCACCCATTAAGTTGGTGAACCATCCTCACCAACAACATAGACACCCCCAATTTTACCTAAACATTGAAGTCACTCGGTATTTGGTCGATATTATGATGCGGAATCGAAGGTGGCTTCTAGCATAACTATCCCCAACAACCAGGAACTAAGCCACACCCAGCCAATAGTGGATGGAGCTAATCTCCACGATGTTGTCAAGGAACTAGTTTGGGAGTGTACAGAGATAGGAGAAACATGAGATTACGGTCTCCGATAAGAATCACCATTATCAACTATTATTCTAGTTGCAACTTTTCCATAAAAATTCAAGCTTTCCACTTTCTAATCCTACCTCGTGATATATCTACAAACCAACTCAGAAGATCCAATGTGTAAGGTTTTTCAAATTATTCTAAAGGAAGCAACTCAAGAGTGGTATCAAACGCTCAAACAAGATCCATCCATTCTTTTTCTTAATTGGCCACAACATTTTGAGCACATTTTATAACATGTGTGCGGTAAAAAAAAAAAAATATCATTTGACTTCATAGATTTAAAAGGAGATGAGGGAGAGACCCTAAGGCAGTATTTGCTCAAATTTCAAAGGATGGCAATGCAAGTGGAGAACTTGAATGATGAGATAACCATTAGTGATATAGCAAAGAATTGCATGTATAGAAGATTATTTGAAAGTTTGAGTATAGACCCTCTCTTGACCATCCCTGAGCTTATGGTTCGAGTCCACAAATACACAAAACTAGATGAAGCCTATAAGGCTCAACAACACAGGTCACCTAGAGAAGAGAGGTATAGACACAAGAGACATTCATCTCCGGTAAGGAGACATTCACTGCGAAGGAGATTGCCTACTTAGCTCCTATGAACTAGTTACTCTATTCGAACCCCATACATAAGGGATGACAGAACATGTAACGCCCCAAAATTTCAGATCTTAAAATGATATTATTTAGGCGATTCATGAATGGTATCACCCGAGGGAGAAAAAAAATATTTTATTTGGACTCGATAATAATATTGAGCATAATTAATATTTGTGGAGTTAAATAAGAAGTAGAAGAGATTATTTGATAAATATTTAGAGCCATTAGATGAGATTACCTAAGACTTGATCTTGGCCATTGATTTAACGTGAAAAGAGTAAGCAAAGTTTGACTTTGCCACTTAAGTTATCTACACATTCCCTTTCTTCTTCCTCCCCATTCTCCACGCCATTTTCACATCTTCTTCCTCCTCCATTTTCTTTCATTTTCTTCCACAAAATACCACTAAATAACCTAATTAAACCATATATTAGTACTTTATTCTTAAGAATTAAGAAGTAGAAGTTGAGTTTGGTGATTAAAAACAAAGAGAAGTGAAGTTACCATTGAA
>CANUEP010232140.1:0-20059 GCA_947857235.1 Jatropha podagrica
TTCATATTGAAGAAAATATCTTAGGAAAAATCCAATGCCTCCTTCTTGATTCCTCAGATTCAAAATCCTCTGAAGATGAAGAAGCCCTCCAAGTTGATGAGCTTGCTGCCTTGTCCTCATCATCTTCTTCAGAATCTGAACCAGAGAAAAGAATAAATGCTCTCACTAAAGATAAAAAATTTATCCTTGGTATCATTAACCATATACAGGATCCTGAAATTCAGAGAGAGTACCTCCTTAAACTCCAACAATCTCTTGAGCAACCTCCTCCACCCACATCTTCTGTTAAATCTTGCCATTATGATCTCACTGAAATTTTGGCAAAAGGGAGTCAATCCAAGCCAGGCGATCTTTCACTTTCAGGATTACAAGAAGAGATCCAAACGATTAAGCAAGAACTCATGCAGATTAAAAATTAAGCAAAAAAAAAAAGATTCAGAAGCCCTTCAATTTCTTCTATTGAGTCATCCTACTTTCCCCAACCAGAATTCTGAACAAAATCCATTGTTATAGGAACCTCAAAACCTTCCTAAAGACTTCATTTGCATTTTGAAACAAATAACTTCACAGAAATATTTGATCAAGATAACATTGAGTTTTCAATATAACTTTCAGATTGACACTATTGCACTCTTTGATACTGGAGCAGATCTCAATTGCATTAAAGCAGGAATAGTGCCACAAAACTTTCTCGAAACCACGAGTGATGGCCTTAGAACTGCAAATAATGTTGCTCTAAAAATCAAGCATAAATTTAAAGCCTCTGTCCTCAATAATGATGTCCATATAAGAACCACATTTCTTATTGCTGAAGACATTTCATATAGTGTCATCTTAGGAATTCCATTTATCAATATTGTCACTCCCTAGTTGATCATACCTTCATTTTCTCCATTGTCAGTAACACTAGACTCATTTTTCCATTTGTAGAAAAGGCAAAATTGCAAAATTTAGATCTTTTGAAAGCCCATTCTATTCGCATTTAGTTTTATTCATTTTTGTTTACTAACTGTTTCTTTTTATTTTTCAGGATGGATAGAAAAACAAAAAAGTTTGGTTCAGTCACCTACCAGTTTTCCCAAAAGGAACAAATTTATCATTTAAAGTTCTTCCTGGTAGCCAAATCGATGATACCCAACAATGCATTCTAGACAATAACTGGAATGCATAAGGGAACTATAGCCAGACATTAGCCAGTCTACATGCATTATCATATTATTTTAGCCAGGTTTTCAAAGCTTAGATTGTCCCAGAACAATCTAGCAGAGGAAAACGTACAAGTAGCCAGATACAAAATTCTAACCAACCAGAATATTGCAACAATTGCAATATAATGGTAAAAAATTTCACATCTCTTTGTCAACGGATTCATGAAGGGAATCAAAATCTTAAGAAGAAAATCAAGATTCTCTCTACCCCACTGGTAGATGAGAAAAGACAGCACCTAACCCCACTAGTTAGGGAAGAAAAATTGAGTGCACTTTTAGGCCCACTGGCTAAAGAGAAAAATTTCAGAGAATCTTTCTGCCTGTTAACGAAAGGAACTCCTCCAAAAAAGCTAACTAATGAAGAACTAGAAAAAAGAAAAGCAAGAATTTTCTTTTTCAATCAAGCTTATTTGGGAAATTTTCCTTCAGATATTAAGAACGAAATATGTAAAAGGATCGATGAAAGCTCCATGCAAAAGCAGGAATACATTCTAAATTTTCTCCAAGATTGTGCTGTACATAAGGTTTTCATTCTAGGATTATCTTAGACATGGAAAACCCATTATGGTGAAAAACATAGGACCTGCCCAAAGACGAATTTCGACTCTCAATTTTCCCCTTTTACAAGAAAAGATTGTAGGTGCCATCTGACTTATAGCATTTTTAGGGTTTGTCTCGACCTCTCTATTTTCAAACCAATCACTATTGGAAATAGAGAAATTTGTGAAATCCTAATAACGCCTCACACAATGTTAGATTGTGGATAACTTCACCAACTTATTTTTACAAAACCAGATCAAGCCAATAGCTTTGAAAGAAAATTGTAAACAATCGTCAAAGAGAGTTTCAATTTTGGAAAATATGTCCAAGTCATGATTGAAACAAATGCTCCTGAATGGATTAATGGACTCAATTATCCAGCTCGACACAAAATGTTAATAACAGCAAAAGATGGATATTTCAGTCTAAAGGCAGATTATCTTCCATGGCCTTGTCATAATAATTCTCTTCGAGAACAAATAAAGCATTGATGATTAAGGGTCTTTGCAAGGAATTTCGATTGAGATGATTCTTATTTTGCCAGACCAATAAAATTAATTGCTTAAGATCCTTACTGCAAGATCTATAGTACCAAAAAGATACAGATATCTATGGAAATACATTTTTGGTCTAATTCATATTTCACGGACCTAATTCAATTATACAGGATGGAGTATAAAGAAGAATACAAGAAATGTATCATAAGGGGTAGCAGCTAAAAATGTTTGAATATACTTTGGTATCAATAATAAAAAAAAGAAAAAAAAAGAAAAAGAAAAAGATTTTTACAGGTTCTTTAGGTAGCAGACTCAAAAGACAATTCAACTAGAAGAATATTTTCAGTGCAAAAAATCAGACAGTTCAAGTAGAAGACAGAAAGAAAAAATCATCACCACAAATATCCTCCTCTACTCATAAGTGAACGGGACCCACATATTCCCCATAATATCTACGTTCACTCATAAGTGGATGGGTCCTATATGTTTCCCACTCATTACACTTGCCCAAATAGTAAAAATTCATGCTCAAATAGTAAAAATTCATGCCCAAATAGGAACCTTGCATAAAATTTTTCCTATAAAAGGCAACTCATCCCTCTCTCCCAAAACACAATTTTCCTACAATATATTTTTCTTACAACACTCTCTTCACACAATTTTCTACACACAACTCTCTTTCCTCTCTCATCAACACTCTCCTACACCACTTCTACCTCTCAAACACATCTCTCTCTACAACCTTCTCTCCATCTCTCTCATCCTTCCTTCTTAACCTTCTCCTTCTATCATACCCCTCTCCTGCCTTCTCTTAGATATTATTATCATGTACTAGTACTTGTAATAGTAGAAGTTTGTAATCATTAGAAGTTGTAGTAATTAAGTTGTAATCAAGCTTGAAGTTTGTACTAAGTTCCTCAAGTAATTTCTATAAGTGTTTTTTCCATCTTTTTCTTTATGTTTATTTAATATTCTTCCTTTATCACTTATGCTTATTTAGTTCTTATTTATATTCTAACTTGTTCTTCCTTTATTATTTATGTTTATTTAGTTTATTTTCTTAATTTTCTATACCAATTGTCCATGAAACTAGTCCTTGCCCAGTTCGTGTTACTGGTTTTATTTACTTAAGTTATTGTTTCTTTATTTTCCTTTTACTATACCAGTTGTTCATGAAACTGGTCCTAGCTCAGTTCGTGTTACTGGTTTTATTTCCTTAAGTTATTATTGTTTTATTTTTCTTTTACTATGTTCATGAAACTGGTCATTGCCCAGTTCGTGTTACTGATTTTATTTACTTTACTATTTATCTTCCAGTTATCTGGTCCTTTAATTTACTGTTTATCTTTCCAGTTATCTAATCCTTTATATTTATGTTATTTATTTTATGTTCTTTTATTTATGTTGTTTCTTTAACTTTTTTTTACTGCTTTAATTAGTTTATTTTCAGTTACTTTTCTCTTCTTGTCTTTAATTATTTTCTATAATCAGTTCTCTTCTCTATCTCTTTAATATTAATTGTCTTTTCTATTTTCTATCTCTTTCGATCCTTCCTCCTCCTTGGGGTGTGTGTATATATATGGATAGTCTGTTGATGATTATACTTGTGGAGTTATTTTTAGCTATTTTGAAAAATTTTATAACAAGAATAGTTTGTTCACATTATGATTGATGAGTTTTGTATATACATATATTTTTAATAAATGTGCACTTGTTTGAGTTATGAGTTATATGATAATGAAGTTGTGTCAGAATTGTTAATTGACATATTTAGATAATAAAAAGAATAAATTTTTCATAATTTAGGTTTATTATGGAATTTTAGGGGTTTTAGACTTATCTAAATTCTAATATCATCCGGCCCATGATTTTGGATTGTGACATAGAGTAGTTATGGAGTCCATTATTATGTTCTCCATTAGAGTGGTAGATTTAAGTGTAAGTTAGGAACTGAGGCGGTGATTATAATCATAATCTCTATTTGTGCGTGTAATATACATTATAATGATTAACCAAGTTTAATCATTCAACTCTCACTTTTGATTTTACCTTTTTTACCATCCAAGAATTTACCGCTAAGTAATAAAAGTAAAGTACAAGTAAGGACGAAGGTAATATAATAACATGACCCAAAAAAAAAAAAAGAAAAAAAGAAAGAGAAAAAGAGGAAAAAGAGGGAAGACAGCTAAGCAAAAATGGAATGCGAGGAAGAGGCAGTAACCTTATTTAAGGTCGAGCAAGAGAAGTATCTCTTTGTCTCATTTCGTCTTCATATCCTTTTTCCTTTTCTTTTTTTTCACTCCCTTCTCATTCTTTCTGCTTTGAGAGGGGTTTATATATGTATTATATGTATATTTTTTTGTTCTTGAATAATATTCAGTGTAGATTTTTTTTTTTTTTTTTGAGTTACTGAAGATAGAGAAAATTAAGTGCAGAGAAAGGTACAGTATGACATTACTGTTATCTATATGTTAGTGTTTGGTTGCTGTTCTGCTGTGTTTATTCTTGTGGTTCCTTCTACTTTCGCTTTATCTCTGACAGATCTGTCCTTTGATGGTTATCTGTTAACATTATTGTTACTGCATCAATCTATAGCTTTCCTTCTTTTCTTCTTTCACTTGGTAGATCTGCACTTTTTGTTGGTAACCCATTTGTTTTTTTTTTCCTTCTTTTTCTTAATTCGTTATTTTTTGACACTACTGTTAACTTATTAACTCAATTTTAGAAATTCCAAATGGGTGTTTTGAATATTCCAGCTCAATTCTTGTGCTAACTAATGTTTTTAAATTGCAAACCTTTGTTTTCCTGTCATACACTTTCAGCTTCCTTTTCTGCTTATTTCTCTTATGTTTTCTTTTTTTGGTAAATTTTGGAGAATGAAATTAGTCGTATGTGTTCTGCTTTTTTCCTTGAATTGCGATAATGATTTTGTTTTGTCCTATTCTATGTTTGTTGATGATGATGTACGCGAACTGAAGAAAAAAGCTAATCATGGAACCTTTTTTCTTGGGTTTCAAGGAAATTATTAAAAATTCCATAGATTTATTGTTTTCTCTCTTTTGCCTTTATGACTTCGGTGGTATAATGGGATAGAAAGAGAAATAGGACTACTGGGTTTTGATGGAGTTGGGTCCCATATCATGATAAATGTATCGTGGAAAGTGAAACTATATGTCGGTAGTTGCCATTAGATCCTGTAGTCTTACTTCTGTTTTTCTTTTTAACAATGACGTTTTAATGGTCCAGCTAATTTGTTTGACCGTTACCTCTCTATCAATCACTTTGTTTTCTCTACTTCCTGCCGCTCTGATTTACTCAGTTGATTATTTAGCTTTCCATTAGAATTGGCCGAAGCATTTTATCATTGTAAGCTGGATCTCTCCTAGAAATTTGGGGGTTTTGTCATTGATATCCTTCCTGTCCTTTTCCCATTTCAGTACTTTAATATTTCCCCAATTACTGCAGACTTTTGGGCTTTTCTTTGTTTTTCTGGATCTATTAAATTTTGGGAAAATGCCATGTTGGATTGAGTTCGTCAGTTTTGTATGATATCTAGATGGAAGCTTTTAGAGTTTTGAATTTTGTTTGGTTTTCAATTTTTGGTATGATTGATGCTGATATAAAAAAGTTTAATAGTGTAAATGATATACTGTGCTAAAGTCCCGACTTATAACTTGCTTTGGCAGATAATAATTGTTGTAGATCATGAAGCATAAAGATGGAAAACCGGTTTCTTCAAATGATAAAAGGTCCCGGGTTGTTTCCATGTCAATATTGTTTGTTGTACTATGTGGGTTTTCCTTCTACCTCGGTGGAATTTTTTGTTCTGAGAAAAATGTGATTGAGACCAAGGATATTACTAAGCCAGTCTCGTCCCCCAAGGAACCGGCAGTCACTCCTCTCCAAATTAAATCAGCTGTCTTTCCTGAATGCAGTAGTGACTATCAAGATTACACTCCATGCACAGATCCAAGGGTATTACTTAGTTTTTATTTAGTTTTTATTAAATGGTATTATATAGGTTTTTTAGGATCTGTAGAGTAGGAATTGCAGTGTTGATAATTTGTGACATTGTGCAGAGGTGGAAGAAATATGGATATCAGCGGCTTACTTTAATGGAACGTCACTGTCCTCCTCCATTTGAAAGGAAGGTATGCTTAGTACCACCACCAGATGGGTATAAGCCACCAATCAGATGGCCAAAGAGCAGGGATGAATGTTGGTACAGGTAGATCCTCTTTATTTTTTATATTTCTTTCTGTTAGTTGAAGGGCTTTAACTTTAGTTGTTATGTTTGAATTTCTTCTTTTGCAAATTTTTCTTACTTTGCCTGCGGATCTTGTCTCAGAAATGTACCATATGATTGGATTAATAAGCAGAAATCTAATCAGAACTGGCTGAGGAAAGAGGGGGAGAAATTCCTCTTTCCTGGTGGAGGAACTATGTTTCCTAAAGGAGTGGGTGCCTATGTTGATCTGATGGAAGATCTGATTCCAGAAATGAAAGATGGAACTGTTCGCACTGCTATTGATACTGGATGTGGGGTGAGTTCCATTCTCACTTTTACCCCTTGTGTCTGGAATTGCCAGCCTTGTTCTGTTAGACTTCATAAAGTATTTACTGCCCCTTATTTTTATCAATCTCTGTTACTTAATCTATGTGATTGTGTTTGCATCTAGGTTGCAAGTTGGGGTGGCGATCTATTAGATAGAGGGATTGTAACACTTTCTCTTGCACCAAGAGACAATCATGAAGCTCAAGTCCAGTTTGCATTGGAACGTGGAATTCCTGCAATCCTAGGCATCATTTCCACTCAACGGCTTCCTTTCCCCTCTGGCTCTTTTGATATGGCTCATTGCTCAAGATGCCTCATCCCATGGACAGAATATGGTAATTGATTATCACTGAATTAGGTCAACAGTTTACTACAACAGGATTATTGCAATATCCATGACCATGGCAATTAGGCAGTCAGGCTTTATCAACTATTAAATTTTTGTGATTCTCATTCCATTTTTAGATTGGGAAGTTATAGATCGGTTCTAGGTTTTTGAAGTTTCCCTAATTGATTGCTGAATTTCTTTAATACAAGTCCTTCATTCCAAGGAATTAGGAAATGCTTTGAAATTTGAACCAATACCACCAGCTTAGTTGCTGATACTTCCTATCATAATTTCCTTGATTGATTGATTCGATGGGGTTTATTTCTCGCCTTCCTTTAGATACTATTGCTAAAGGTTGTATTATAACATTATAAATTGATTAATTTCCTTAACTGTGTTCTTCCCATCTTTTGCCTTTCCCATTCCCCTTTAGCTCATTTTTTTGTCTTTTTTGATTTAACATCGAATTAGTGATAGATATCCAAATTCATTTTCTGGCTTACAATGATGGGAATTTTTTTTTCAGGTGGTATTTATCTCCTAGAAATTCATCGTGTACTCCGTCCTGGTGGCTTCTGGGTCTTGTCTGGTCCTCCAGTTAACTATGAAAATCGTTGGCGAGGGTGGAACACTACAGTAGAAGAGCAGAAATCAGACTACGAAAAGTTGCAGGAACTTCTAACTTCAATGTGCTTTAAATTGTACAACAAGAAGGATGACATTGCTGTGTGGCAGAAAGCTTCAGATAATAGTTGCTATAACAAACTTGCTGCACCTGATGCCTACCCACCAAAATGTGATGACAGCCTTGAACCAGATTCTGCATGGTACACTCCACTTCGTTCTTGTGTACTTGTTCCCAGCCAAAAACTTAAGAATTCAGCTCTGGAATTCATCCCAAAGTGGCCGCAGCGGTTGCATGCTGCTCCTGAACGTATTTCAGAGGCTCCTGGCGGGAGTGCTAGTGCTTTCAAACATGATGACAGCAAATGGAAGGTGCGAGCAAAGCACTACAAAAAGTTACTTCCAGCACTTGGGACTGATAAGATAAGAAACGTGATGGACATGAATACTCTATATGGAGGTTTTGCTGCAGCTGTGGTTGATGATCCCTTGTGGGTGATGAATGTGGTGTCTTCGTATGCTCTGAATACACTTCCTGTTATCTACGACCGAGGGCTTATTGGAACCTACCATGATTGGTAATCTTAAATGTGCTTTTTGTAATATCTATTTCTGTGTGATTAACATGGCTGTTATTAACTCTGCGTGTTTCATATCATTTGGTACCTAGCTGAGTGGTGTTTGATTTGTCTCTGTGCTCTTTGGTAGGTGTGAAGCTTTCTCAACATACCCTCGAACATATGATCTCCTTCACCTTGATGGCCTTTTCACAGCTGAGAGCCACCGGTAAGAAATAGTCCTTAGTTTTGATACGTTGTTTCATGAAATTGCTAGGGTGTGTGCACTTCTCTGTGTCCGTGAGACTAATTGGTAAATCTACTTGGTATTTCTTTAAAATGTCTTTTTGGTATTAGGTCTAAGGGTTGATCTCTTAAGTTATGATGACTTATTTCGGATTTTGGGTTTGATACGGACCCGCATGTGATAAAGTGGTCTGAAATGCATGATGGAAGGTGTCACCTTTCCTTCTGCTTATGAAATTTAAAGACACCGATAAAGTCAGTTATCTACCTTTAATATTCAACCATGGCCGGGGAAAAATAACTCAGAATGTTAACAGACCTTATAAATATGCATATCAGGATTGAATTAAATTTGGGTCAGATTTTTTATTTCACTGGATCGAAGCCGATCTGACACATGATTCGATAGCTTGAGCCTAACATTTTGCCTAAGCCTGGACCAGTTATAGAAAATATGTACTTTGACCTGGAAGGTGAATCTAAGGTCTTTGCGGTGATGAATGTTTGCCAACTTGTTTAGGTCTAAAAGTTTATGCACTCCAATGATTGGCCAGTTTTTTGCTATTTTCATTCTGAGGCACGCTGCAAGTACATTTTTGTTAACTTTTTTGTTATTATTTTTTTACTAAATTTATGAAATACTATTAATCAAGCATTTTTATTTTCCATGTCATATCCAGTTTCTTTTTCTAAGAAAACAATGCTATTGTCATTCTTTTTCCTACATGATATGTAGATATAACAGCTTTTAATTTCTTTCTGGTGTACCAAAAAATTAATCTTTGGTGTATTGGGAAGTGTTAATTACACTTATCTTGAATTTATTTAAATAATCTGAAATTTGTGTGATTTGCTGGCAATGAAAAGATGCTGGAGTAACTGTTGATTTTCTTCCACCAATGGGAAGTATGTGAATTGCATTCATATTGTTCTAACAATTTTTGGTACTTGTGCAGATGTGACATTAAGTATGTGCTCTTAGAGATGGATCGTATCCTCCGCCCCAATGGTTATGCACTTATACGGGAATCCAGTTATTTTGTGGATGCTATTGCTACGATTGCCAAGGGAATTAGGTGGGGCTGCCACAAAGAAGAAACTGAATACAATCTTGAGAAGGAAAAGATATTGGTTTGCCAGAAAAAAATCTGGTACGCCTCTAATAAGAGTTCAAGACGATAGAAATAGAAAATCCCATACTTGGTGATAATCTCTTGAATGGCTGTGTAATTGCTATCCGGGATAGGCGCCAGACATTAGTAAGTAAAGTTCAATACATTCATCCATAGGAGCCAAGACCCAAGATCTTCAGGTTCAAATTGTCAATGAGAAATAGCTACACAATGACATAATTTTATTAATTTATACTGCTCTGATAAGGCACTCCATATATTCTGGGCATTTTTTTTCTTTATTGGGTTCTTTTGTTTTGGATTTTGATTATTTTATATGTTAGAAACTGCATGTAACAATTTGAGGATGCAAGAAACCTCACCATCACACATTGTGATGTCTATATGTAATGAAAATTGTGAAATTGTTGTATGCTATTCCGCTTAAAACTATATTGGTACTTGCCTAATGCAAATACAAAATGTATAATGCATTCATTACAAAAAATTATTGAACTTTTGATTTTATATTAGCAAAATAAATTACATATATATATATATATATATATCTGTGTGTGTGGAATAGGTTATAACTCCATACTAATCATCCACAGACACAGACACAATGAATCCCCTTCTGCATTTGATCTTAACACAGTCCCTGATAACTAATCCTTAGACCTCATTACCTTGATGTTTTCAGATGTTTGTAAAGAAATACTTTGTTTGAATAAAAGAAAAACAAACGTGTGCCAAAAGTGAAGACTAAGTGTTGTCTTTTGGAGGGAAAGTTTTGTTTGACCACATTCTTACAAAGTTGTGTTAATGTAGGATAGTATGATGCTCACTTTTTTCATTTCAACCACCATTGGGTTTCAAGAACATATTTAAAATGGCACAAAAATGTTTGAATATTCTTGCAAATTATTTACCACTTCATTTGAATGTGCTCCAAGTTAAAATTTTGTGGTCTTTTTCAATAAAAATTGTATATGCATTAGAGCTCATAATATTTATATATACTTGTTTTTAATTAAATTGAGATCTAATCAATTTACAGTTCGTTCTCATAACTTCGCTCACATTTAATGTCCATCTCAATATTTATTTACTACTATCTTGATATTCTCCCACTCTTAAAGCTTAACGAAAGACTAAGAGAAAGGCAATATAGATATTTTGCTTCAATATGGTTCCCAAAATTATTAAATAAGGTAAAATTATTTATATAAATAGAACACACAATTTACAAAGTTTCTTTATATAAAGTCTCATAAATCATAATATCATATGAAAAAGTAATATAAAGTTTCATAATATTACATTACCAATTCCAAATAAAAATTCAAGTATGAAGATCATCAACTACAAATAAAAGTTCATATTACAATACATTGTAACACCTGCGGCTTGGTCTCGAAAGATTAGATAGCGAATGTTATATTCAGTACCGGAGGCACCGTCTTAATTAGCATGCAAATCATATTATAAATTAGAAGTGGTTAATTAATCATATATTTAGTAAGAAATATTTTTTAAAAAAATATTTTAGAAAATTTCTACAGAAAAACTAAAAGAGTTTTCCTTAAAAACTAAACTTGCGGAAACAAATAAAAATAAAATACTTTCAAAAACAAACTCCAAACCCCATCAAACTCCAATATATCACATAATGTTATAACACTTCTATAATCTCAGTATCATACAAACATTTTAATACCTCAATTTTATATCATCAACTAATAGTATAAAAAATATATATTAAGCCTATCAAATCTAATCATACACATTTAACTTAGAAAATATTGCATACACTCATGATTAACTATAATATACAACCAACTCACTTGATTTGATAACCCAATTATTACATTCCCTTAAGTAAAAGTTATACATTTCATATATTCTAATTATATAAACTACCAAAATATCTCTTCGTTTATGATGCTACTTTTTCGATCTTCAAGCAGTACTCACTGTCCTTAACCCGCACATGATAAAATTAACGCGCTGAATATATAATTCAGTGGTGCTCATAAACATAAAAAAACCAATATTATATAAGCAACATACTTAAAATATAAATCATAAGAAAACATAACCATAAAATCATAGAAATTCAAGCTTATAAGTACCCTTTTAAAACATATGCTTTATCTTAATAAATAATCAAAAGCAGTTTAAATTATCATTTAAACAAATCCTATATTCATTTAGGAATCATACTTCACTTTTTCATACTTAAAGAAAAACACATACTAATTAAAATCATTAAATTCCAAATCAAGTTTACATAAAAAAACTCGTTAATCACATTTCTTAAAATGTTTATATGTGCGCTTACATACACTTAGAATATCAGAAGTAGATTAGATTCCATAACATAATCATAATAGCTTTAGGTCACCAACCATTTCATAAAAACTTCAAGGGCTTACTTATACATATGAAGCGCATCCGCTTAAATATAAGACATCCAGAGCCTAACATATGAACATAATAATGACATTGAAGCCAAGCATGCTCATCTTATAAATTTAATCAAATCATACCACATTTTCAAACTAAGCATACAAGAGCCCAAAATCAAGTCTTTTTCTCTTAAATCTAATATTTCTTATAAGTCATTTGATTACAAAATATACCATAACTCAAAATATTTTTCTCAAGTTTTCATAAACTTACAACTTGGTAGAATTTATCAATTTTTATAGTAGTACAAATCAATGCTTATATTTACAAAATTTATATATACTTAACATAACATAAAAGGACTTAAATACCCAACAAAAGAGTTGAAATCAAACCTTAGCACCCTGAGGTGGTTTAGCCTCCATAACTTCACAAAGGAAGTATTCCTTCTTCAAATAATCATAGTTTTCATACCAAAAACACTTAGTAAAATCCATTAAAATATTTACTTGCAAACATTTAATCATAAAATTCATTTTTACATAATTAAAGCTTCCTTTAAGTCTTATAAAATCATGAACACTAAAAATACCAAGTAGAAATTTAAACCACCATATAAGTACTTATCATACAACACTTAGATCAAGTAAGAAAAGAAAGCAAAACACAATTAAGCATACTACTATGTTTAGAAGTCATTCAAACACTCACTAAAACATTCAAAATTCCAAAATTTCAACAAATCATAACGTGAGATGGATTTTATTGATACCTCCGTAGCATAGTGTCACAACCCATTACTTAGGTCAAACCGGCACTAAGGTCTGGGTAGACTTAAGGCCACCAAAGTCTGTAGTAAGCCTAACTTGGTTAAGCCCGTACTTTGCTTACAATTGTGGTATTGGCCCAATAATATTATTTTTTACAGTCAAACTCAATCTGATAGCTCACAAACAAATCAAGAGTACAAATTATGTCATTAAAATATAAATCTCTATTACACAATTACAACCATCTTGTAATACAATTGCGAAATTCTATAAAATTACAATCTTTTTCATTGACATACTTAATACATCTATTGTTATTTTACTTTGTCTGTACTACAATTTAATTGGATCCATAAGTGTCTTTCTTCCTTCCAATACCTGGAGAAAAAATAGGGAGGCAAAGGTGAGCGACAAACTCAATGAGTAGGGTTAGATAACCCTCTCACCCACATAGTTATACGTATGATAATTATGTTATTTAATCAGTAGCTCTTCGGCTATTTATGAATGAACAAGCTAGCATGAATCAACATGTATCAAATAAATCACAACAATTCAAACAATCAAAGAGTGGATATTAGTCTGTGTGGTCACCCACTATAAACAAGGATCATACTCTCCCCAAAGCATGCTTTAAAATAATTTTTGAAAAATAATCTATGATCCTTGTGTCAAGTGCACTCAGGGAGCCCACCCTCATTCGAGCTTGATGGACCCGGTCCGCCTATGTTTCTTTCTTTTTCTTTTCTTTTTTTATCATCAATGCACATCAAAATACGGAGTGCACAGGGGGGCGCCATGCCCGTACTCTCACTTCGGAGTGACCACATCATTCTAATTCCACGGCACATCACAATCAAATCACATTTAATCACAACATTTTATTTCATATACACGTTCGTAAAGTAACTAGCATCTTATATTTTTCAATGTCTAAATGTGCGTTCGATGCAGTTCATGGCATACACACCTATTTGAAATTTCTATTATTGTATATGTGCTTCACAAAAGTATCACATTATTCATGTATGTATGAATGTAAATGCTTAAGCGATACAGGTTATCTAACTCTACTCACAGTTCTTTATAGTCCTTAACAAAACTATCTTCACTGTTGCTTCCTTCTAGCTTTTGTCTCGTCATTCTAGAACTTTATAAGCATCTAGAAGGAAAATTTCTAAATAAGAATTCTAGATTGAAAAGAAAAACTTAATTCTCATTCACTAGCTATTTATAGTCTTTATAACTATTTATTTTAAGTTATAACTACATAGTACAACTCTTATTTATTTAATTATTTGGTTATTTATGTATCTGAATTTTTGATAGCCACTTTGCCAAAAAATCCAGTAGCATTTCCTCTATAGTTGGACTAGTCCAACATTTTCAATGTTCACACTCAAGCAATAAAACACATATATGGTATCAACAACCTACATAGCCCATACATCGGGCAAATCAATTATATAACTCTCATCCTCCACTTATTAACAACAAACCATTTCAACAATCGTCGATATTAAAATCAACGTCAGTATTACTTAGGCTTCCATAATCTTGTAAATGCTTATATATATATAATGCAACACTCACCGCCCAATCCCGGAGGACCAAACGACGAATGCTACATTCGGTGTCGGAGCACCGTCCCACCCTACTTAAAAGTCTAAATCATATATTAGAAATTAGTGTGTTTTCATAAGGAGGCAAGTAGTATTTTAATAATTTTTTTTTAAATAAGTAAATAAAAGCTTAGGAAAATTCCTATGAAAATTTGCAAGAATTTCCCCCAAAAATTGACATGCCGCACAAAGAAAACAAAGCACTTTCAATATTCATTCCTCCAAACCCCAAGACTCCAAATAAGAATAACAAGTCACGCAGCACTTCTATATAATCATGACATTCATCATGGATTCTATCTTAATATAGTTTCATCAATTCATGGAAACAATTGCTACTGATCATTCACTTCAAATTCTCATATAAATCAAATATTAGAAATAATTCCAAATTTCATTAATATACAATTCAATATTTACAACTTCAATCTTTTACAATAATATTATACATTTCATAATTTACATCCTACTACATGTTCTACACAAAATAAAATTTTCTCCCTGATGCTTCGCCTTGGGTCTTCAAGTAGCACCCACCGTTCACAACCTGCGCGTGATGAAAATCGAACGCTCTGAGTGGAAGACTCAATGGTGCATAAAAAGTATCGAGTAAAAAGTAAGAATTGTCGATGCACAAGTCTCAAGTACAATTTTAAAGAATATACGAGTCACATATATATTATATATCGAAGACATGCCATTTAAGTGAAAAAAATATTTGAAAAACATAATGGGGCTAGTTCAAAAAAATAAGTTTAAGATTTAACAAAACTAAGAGAAATTTCATATTCATAGATACATTTCCTTTTTCTTCATAACGGAATAGAATTATTTTTAGTTTAGGCTCATATGCATTTTGGAAGAACATAATCAGATTCAGTCATATAAATGTCCAAACATAATGTGATCTATGAAAGTACCACCAAAATTAAGCACGTCCACTTACCAAAATGGCATCTAAGCCAAGCATATGATCATAGCTTATCACATAACAGAATGACATTAAAGCCGAGCATACTTAGTAATCGGAATAACTTCATCTTAGTATATTTCAACCAAACATACTTGAGCCAAAATAAGTCATTTCCTTTACAAATAGTCTTATTCTTAAACATGTTTCTTTAGCAAAATATTTCTAAACTTAGTTCCTAACATCTCAAATTTTCTTAACTTACAACTTGTCAAATATTTCCATTTCTTATATTTATGGAATTCAAAGCTTACTTACTCAAAATATATACATAAAATAACATAACAAGAATATAACTAAGCTTTAAAAAGAGGAAAACCATGCCCTGCCACCTAAGGTTGGTTCGGCCTCTATAACCATAAAAATGGAAAGAGTTTCCCTTACATCAAGCACCATATTTCAAGTTAAATATACATAGTTAAAACATTAAAAACTCTACTCAACACATTTAATCTTTCAATGTTTATTTTTACACATTTTTAGCTTTCTTTGAGTTTGGCAAATGCTTAACATTAACATTTAAAAGAAGAGGTTTCAACTACCATTAATTTACTTATTTACAAGCTCATCTAAGTCCAAATCAAGTATAAAACTCAAAGAACACAAAGTGTCCTTCATCCCCTAGGTTCGGCCCCCTTCTTCCAAATCAAAGGGAAGTGCTTTTTTTTCCAAATTAATCACATTACTCATGAAGAAGGCCATTCAAGATCACATTAAAAACCATAGAAAAACAAAACATGAAACAAAACCAAGGGCCCTTCCTCCTAAGGAGGTTTGGCCTCTCTTAGTTCAAAGGGAAGGTAGTGCTTTCCTTCCCTTTTAAGCATTCTTCCATGCTTATTAATCAAGAAAAATCACATTAAAACATCCAAATTCTCATTCGCCAACACAATTCACACTCTTCACCAAAAATCATTCAAAAACCTAAAACTTGAAACTTGAAGAAAATGAAAGGAGAAAAGAGTTATTAGTGCACTAACCTTCAAATGAAGCTTGAAGGAGCTTATAAAGCTCTTCTCTTAAGCTTTTTTCTTTCCTTTGAGAGCAGGTTCACCAACCTCTTTAAGTAGGAAATATTCATATTAAACTCAAAATTTAACACAGGAAATGAAATGAGCATGATTTAAAGCATAATCTATCATCTAAATGTTATGAATTTCCTAATTAAATTCTTAGAATCAAAAATCACTACTTGTTCTTGGTAAGAACTCAAATTCCTCAACTTAAAGCTTGAAACTCTTACTTCTAAGCTTAAGTCTTGGTGTTTACTTGCTATTTTAAGGCTTAAACTAAGTGATTTGGTGAGGTTTTGAAATAGAGAAATGAAAGAAAATGGAGGATGAAGAAGGAGAAGGAAGTGGCGTGAAAGAGAAATAAGAAGAAAGAGAAAGTGTCTCTTGATGAGTGGTAATCCTTAAGTGGCAAAGCCAAACTTTGCTTCTTCATTTTATGCCAAATGAATGGCTATGATCAAGTCCTAAGTAATCTCATCCAATGGCTCTAAATATTCCTCAAATAATTCTCTTTCAAATATTCTTTAACTCCACAAATTAATTAAATTAACACCACAAAAGTAATTTTACATTTATTCCTTAATATACTACACTAAAAAATATTATATTCATTAGTTGTCGTAATTTCCTAAAAATATTCATGAAATATTTTCTACCCACCTAAATCATGCAAACATTCTCTAAAAATGGTAAATAAAATATTACACACACCTAGTAATTTTTTCAGGCCAAAATAATACCAAGTCCCGGATCGATGGTACTATTCATAGACCGGTAAATCACTATTAACGACATTGAAAAATAGTCTGTTACAATTAATAACTTATAATATCAGACAAGAGTTGGATAGAGTTAAGCTTGGATCAATGATCCTATATTAGATGTCAATGTAATAGCCTTGGCCATAAAATGGTATTGCAAGTTGTTAACTACAGTGTAGCCATGATACATTATAACCACATGAGGAGTTATATGGATTTGGGGTGAATAAATACATATATGGTGGGAAACTATGTCCATAAGCAATATACTAATTTTGATTAGGGTAAGAATTATACTATACATACCTTGCTAATTCTATCACCCTGTGTAATACCAATGGGCATATATATGGTTGGAATGAATTTGATATCACCGTATATGTCTCACTCCTATACTAATGTAACACATGATTGAGGAAAACACTAACCACATGTATATTATACCCCCATGTATAGCATAATATATCACTATTTCATGTACCTTTGTCCCTACAATGTATTTAATGTAATTTGTAACGACTAAATGGATTATCCTTATCCACTCACTAATTTGACATCAAACATAAGTGGCATCTGTCATTTATCATGCTAGTAAACAATTAGACTATTATGGGTAGGTAATCTACCATATACTATATCATATCCTATGTTTATAGACTTCTATGGTGATTGAGTGTTATTAATACCATATAATATTAGACAAGAGTTGGGTAGAGTTAAACTGCAATCAGTGATCCTATATTAGATATTATTCTAATAGCCTTGGCCATTGAATGGTAGGTGTAACATCCCAAATTTTAGGAAAACTTGAAATTATTTATTAGGTAATTTCCAACTGAAATTCCATAATGTTAATGCAATTTTTGCTTCCTTATTTTTGTGAAAATTTAAGCTTGATTAATCGATGTTATTATTATTTAATAGTATTTTATTATTCAAAATGTAAGTATATATATATATGATTTAATATTTGTGTTATTTATTTAATTATTTAAGGTGTGTACTTATTTGAACACACTATTACAATATATAGTAGCATTTTAAATAAATTAAAAGTGGGGATTTGAAACTAATAATATAAGACAAAGTTAAATAAATAAATAAATAATAATAATAATAATAATAATAATAATAAAACACAAAAAAAGGACGAGGAGTTAACACTCTCTTTCTCTCTCCCCGCTCCTCTCTCTCCCAATGCCATCATCCACCTCCCTCTTCCCACCCTTTTTCAGCCTCCAGCTGACGAGAACAAGCAGAAGACAGGCGATTCAAATGACACCGACTTCGTCTCTAGCCCTCTCCTCTGCCGATAGACCTACAGTGGAGTGGACTACAAGTCCTCTTGCGTGACGCTGTTGTCTCTTTGCAGCAACGTTTCTTCCCTTTTTTCAACGAGATTATGCATTACCGACGAGTTGAAATTATTCAGGTCAGCCCATCACAACACCTTATAACCTTTGATTCAGTAGTTCTCATAAATTAAGCCTTTAAATAGAGATTTGAAAATTGGGTTCAAATTGGGTAAAATTTAGGAATTTAATTAATTAAGTATTAAATGGTGAAATTGATATTGGAATCGAATATTAAGAGAAATTCGGAATGTTTTGGTGTATAGTTTGTGAGAATCCAAATAAATTCAAAATTTCAGCCACCATCTGTGGTGGTAATGGCGCTGGCGAAGCTCCGACGAGGTGTTAGAGAGGCAGAATGCTCTCCTAAATGAGGTGAGCGCAACCGTACAATTAGATTTTGCGTTTAAAGTTTAGTGCCTATTTTGTAAATTAATTTACACGCTTTCAAAGTTTAAAATAAATATAATGTTACTGAAAAATTGTGATTTTAATTGAATATATTGTGAAATTTGATAATTTGGAATTAGATAAGTAGATTGCTTTTCGAATTGAAATTAAATATAAATGGTTTATTAGTATATATGATTTATATATGTTTGATTATTTAAGCTAGATTATGATTATGAGTTGTAATTATAAATTGTAATTGATGTGATGAATGGAGGACGGGAAATTCATTGAGTTGGCTGCCTGTGGATTTGGGCTGTGGTTTGATGTTTATATATTTGTTTATATAATAGTGATAATTCCATTTATAGAGGAATGCTGTTGAAATTTTATTAATTATGAATGAGCTGGTAATGAATTAGTGTTTAACATTTGATTAATGAAATGCGACAAGAAGTAGACTTATAAATAATATTAATTACCATAAGATTTTATGCAATTATTATATTAAACACAATGAAGGAACGATTATTTGAATATGTGTATTAAATATGGAAAATGACCTTTAGGATAAATATGTTATGATTAAATATGAGTTATAAAGGTTTAGTATAATTCTAAGTCAAACAGTTACTGTGGTTGTGAAAATGTTAACGAAAGAATGAGATTTGTAAGAAATGTTATGAAATAAGAAAGAATATAAGTTTTGGACTCAATACACTTAGTGTGAATATGTTGTACAATTTAATTTATTCTGTAAGATTGGCATGCTAGGCTCGAATGACATTTTGATACGATATAAACTATGATCATATGCTAGACTCTGGATGCCTTATATGTGGGTGGATGCGCTCAATATGTATAAGCAGGCCTGCATGCCTTTATGATATGGTTGGCAACCTAAGGCCATTATGTATAAGTTTATGATTCTGCTTCATTTTCTTCTAGGTGTATCTGAGTCCCTTAAGAAAATTATCTTTTTAAGATAAGAAAATTAAGCTATTAAGTTATGATGTATGATTTAGTTTATTTATGTTCTAATTGTAAGAATATGTAGTTATGGTAGTAAGTGAATTATAAAATATGTTAATAGGGTATTTAA